>CAMPDV010005781.1:0-23757 GCA_946699065.1 Loxodes magnus | reverse complement strand
GAAGAAGTAAAAAAAGAAGAGAAGATATAATTATAGTTTTAAGTAGTATGATTTGAGAAGTAATAAGTATTTCGAAAAGTGAAGAAGTAAAGTAATAAAAGAATGTTAAATTTCAGTTTTAAGGAGTATGCTTTGAGAAATAATAAGTATTTAGAAAAGTGAATAAATAAAGTAAGAAAAGAAGATAGAGTTTCAGTTTTAAAGGAGTATGCTTTGAGAAGTACCAAGTATTTCGAAAAGTGAAGAAGTAAATTAAGAAAAGAAGATAGAGTTTCAGTTTTAAGGAGTATGCTTTGAGAAGTAATAAGTATTTAGAAAAGTGAAGAAGTAAAGTAAGAAAAGAAGATAGAGTTTCATTTTTAAGGAGTATGCTTTGAGAAGTAATAATTATTTAGAAAAGTGAAGAAGTAAAGTAAGAAAAGAAGATAGAGTTTCATTTTTAAGTAGTATGATTTGAGAAGAAATAAGTATTTAGAAAAGTGAAGAAGTAAAGTAAGAAGAGAAGATAGAATTTCAGTTTTAAGTAGTATGATTTGAGAAGTAATAAGTATTTAGAAAAGTGATGAAGTAAAGTAAGAAGAGAAGATAGAGTTTCAGTTTTAATGAGTATGATTTGAGAAGTAATAATTATTTTGAAATGTGAAGAAGTAAAGTAAGAAAAGAAGACAGAGTTTCAGTTTTAATGAGTATGCTTTGAGAAGAAATAAGTATTTCGAAAAGTGAAGAAGTAAAGTAAGAAGAGAAAATAGAGTTCATTTTTAAGGAGTATGCTTTGAGAAGTAATAAGTATTTAGAAAAGTGAAGAAGTAAAGTAAGAAAAGAATGTTAAATTTCAGTTTTAAGTAGTATGCTTTGAGAAGTACCAAGTATTTCGAAAAGTGAAGAAGTAAAAAAAGAAGAGAAGATATAATTATAGTTTTAAGTAGTATGATTTGAGAAGTAATAAGTATTTCGAAAAGTGAAGAAGTAAAGTAATAAAAGAATGTTAAATTTCAGTTTTAAGGAAGTATGCTTTGAGAAGTAATAAGTATTTAGAAAAGTGAATAAATAAAGTAAGAAGAGAAGATAGAATTTCAGTTTTAAGTAGTATGCTTTGAGAAGTAATAAGTATTTAGAAAAGTGAAGAAGTAAAGTAATAGAAGAAGATAGAGTTTCAGTTTTAAGTAGTATGCTTTGAGAAGTAATAAGTATTTAGAAAAGTGAAGAAGTAAATTAAGAAAAGAAGAAAGAGTTTCATTTTTAAGGAGTATGCTTTGAGAAGTAATAATTATTTAGAAAAGTGAAGAAGTAAAGTAAGAAAAGAAGATAGAGTTTCATTTTTAAGTAGTATGCTTTGAGAAGTTATAAGTATTTAGAAAAGTGAAGAAGTAAAGTAATAGAAGAAGATAGAGTTTCAGTTTTAAGGAGCATGCTTTGAGAAGTAATAAGTATTTAGAAAAGTGAAGAAGTAAATTAAGAAAAGAAGATATAATTATAGTTTTAAGGAGTATGCTTTGAGAAGTAATAAGTATTTAGAAAAGTGAATAAATAAAGTAAAAAAAGAAGATAGAATTTCAGTTTTAAGGAGTATGCTTTGAGAAGTAATAAGTATTTTGAAAAGTGAAGAAGTAAAGTAAGAAAAGAAGATAGAGTTTCATTTTTAAGTAGTATGATTTGAGAAGTAATAAGTATTTAGAAAAGTGAAGAAGTAAGGTAAGAAAAGAATGTTAAATTTCAGTTTTAGTAGTGAGCTTTGAGAAGTAATAAGTATTTAGAAAAGTGAAGAATTAAAGTAATAGAAGAAGATAGAGTTTCAGTTTTAAGGAGCATGCTTTGAGAAGTAATAAGTATTTAGAAAAGTGAAGAAGTAAAGTAAGAAAAAAAGATATAATTATAGTTTTAAGGAGTATGCTTTGAGAAGTAATAAGTATTTAGAAAAGTGAATAAATAAAGTAAGAAAAGAAGATAGAATTTCAGTTTTAAGGAGTATGCTTTGAGAAGTAATAAGTATTTCGGAAAGTAAAGAAGTAAAGTAGAAAAAGATGATAGAGTTTCAGTTTTAAGGAGTATGCTTTGAGAAGTAATAAGTATTTAGAAAAGTGAAGAAGTAAATTAAGAAAAGAAGAAAGAGTTTCATTTTTAAGGAGTATGCTTTGAGAAGTAATAAGTATTTAGAAAAGTGAAGAAGTAAAGTAAGAAAAGAAGATAGAGTTTCATTTTTAAGTAGTATGATTTGAGAAGAAATAAGTATTTAGAAAAGTGAAGAAGTAAAGTAAGAAAAGAAGATAGAGTTTCATTTTTAAGTAGTATGTCTTGAGAAGAAATAAGTATTTAGAAAAGTGATGAAGTAAAGTAAGAAGAGAAGATAGAGTTTCAGTTTTAATGAGTATGATTTGAGAAGTAATAATTATTTTGAAATGTGAAGAAGTAAAGTAAGAAAATAAGATAGAATTTCAGTTTTAAGTAGTATGCTTTGAGAAGTTATAAGTATTTAGAAAAGTGAAGAAGTAAAGTAATAGAAGAAGATAGAGTTTCAGTTTTAAGGAGTATGCTTTGAGAAGTAATAAGTATTTAGAAAAGTGAAGAAGTAAAGTAGAAAAAGATGATAGAGTTTCAGTTTTAAGTAGTATGCTTTGAGAAGTAATAAGTATTTCGGAAAGTAAAGAAGTAAAGTAATAGAAGAAGATAGAGTTTCAGTTTAAAGTAGTATGCTTTGAGAAGTAATAAGTATTTAGAAAAGTGAAGAAGTAAAGTAAGAAAAGAAGATAGAGTTTCATTTTTAAGTAGTATGATTTGAGAAGAAATAAGTATTTAGAAAAGTGAAGAAGTAAATTAAGAAAAGAAGATAGAGTTTCAGTTTTAAGTAGTATGTCTTGAGAAGAAATAAGTATTTAGAAAAGTGATGAAGTAAAGTAAGAAGAGAAGATAGAGTTTCAGTTTTAATGAGTATGATTTGAGAAGTAATAATTATTTTGAAATGTGAAGAAGTAAAGTAAGAAAATAAGATAGAATTTCAGTTTTAAGTAGTATGCTTTGAGAAGTAATAAGTATTTAGAAAAGTGAAGAATTAAAGTAATAGAAGAAGATAGAGTTTCAGTTTTAAGGAGCATGCTTTGAGAAGTAATAAGTATTTAGAAAAGTGAAGAAGTAAATTAAGAAAAGAAGATATAATTATAGTTTTAAGGAGTATGCTTTGAGAAGTAATAAGTATTTAGAAAAGTGAAGAAGTAAAGTAATAAAAGAAGATAGAGTTTCAGTTTTAAGGAGCATGCTTTGAGAAGTAATAAGTATTTAGAAAAGTGAAGAAGTAAATTAAGAAAAGAAGATATAATTATAGTTTTAAGGAGTATGCTTTGAGAAGTAATAAGTATTTAGAAATGTGAAGAAGTAAAGTAAGAAAATAAGATAGAATTTCAGTTTTAAGTAGTATGCTTTGAGAAGTTATAAGTATTTAGAAAAGTGAAGAAGTAAAGTAATAGAAGAAGATAGAGTTTCAGTTTTAAGGAGCATGCTTTGAGAAGTAATAAGTATTTAGAAAAGTGAAGAAGTAGATTAAGAAAAGAAGATATAATTATAGTTTTAAGGAGTATGCTTTGAGAAGTAATAAGTATTTAGAAATGTGAAGAAGTAAAGTAAGAAAATAAGATAGAATTTCAGTTTTAAGTAGTATGATTTGAGAAGTAATAAGTATTTAGAAAAGTGAAGAAGTAAATTAAGAAGAGATGATAGTATTTCATTTTAAGTAGTATGATTTGAGAAGAAATAAGTATTTAGAAAAGTGAAGAAGTAAATTAAGAAAAGAAGATAGAGTTTCAGTTTTAAGTAGTATGTCTTGAGAAGAAATAAGTATTTAGAAAAGTGATGAAGTAAAGTAAGAAGAGAAGATAGAGTTTCAGTTTTAATGAGTATGATTTGAGAAGTAATAATTATTTTGAAATGTGAAGAAGTAAAGTAAGAAAATAAGATAGAATTTCAGTTTTAAGTAGTATGCTTTGAGAAGTAATAAGTATTTAGAAAAGTGAAGAATTAAAGTAATAGAAGAAGATAGAGTTTCAGTTTTAAGGAGCATGCTTTGAGAAGTAATAAGTATTTAGAAAAGTGAAGAAGTAAATTAAGAAAAGAAGATATAATTATAGTTTTAAGGAGTATGCTTTGAGAAGTAATAAGTATTTAGAAAAGTGAAGAAGTAAAGTAATAAAAGAAGATAGAGTTTCAGTTTTAAGGAGCATGCTTTGAGAAGTTATAAGTATTTAGAAAAGTGAAGAATTAAAGTAATAGAAGAAGATAGAGTTTCAGTTTTAAGGAGCATGCTTTGAGAAGTAATAAGTATTTAGAAAAGTGAAGAATTAAAGTAAGAAAAGAAGACAGAGTTTCAGTTTTAATGAGTATGATTTGAGAAGTAATAATTATTTTGAAATGTGAAGAAGTAAAGTAAGAAAATAAGATAGAATTTCAGTTTTAAGGATTATGCTTTGAGAAGTAATAAGTATTTAGAAAAGTGAAGAATTAAAGTAAGAAGAGAAGATAGTATTTCATTTTGAAGGAGTATGCTTTGAGAAGTAATAAGTCTTTCGAAAAGTGAATAAATAAAGTAAAAAAAGAAGATAGAATTTCAGTTTTAAGTAGTATGATTTGAGAAGTAATAAGTATTTAGAAAAGTGAAGAATTAAAGTAATAGAAGAGATAGATTTTCAGTTTTAAGGAGCATGCTTTGAGAAGTAATAAGTATTTAGAAAAGTGAAGAAGTAAATTAAGAAAAGAAGATAGAATTTCAGTTTTAAGTAGTATGCTTAGAGAAGTAATAAGTATTTAGAAAAGTGAATAAATAAAGTAAGAAAAGAAGATAGAGTTTCATTTTTAAGTAGTATGATTTGAGAAGTAATAAGTATTTAGAAAAGTGAAGAAGTAAATTAAGAAGAGATGATAGTATTTCATTTTAAGTAGTATGCTTTGAGAAGTAATAAGTATTTCGAAAAGTAAAGAAGTAAAGTAAGAAAAGAAGATAGAATTTCAGTTTTAAGTAATATGCTTTGAGAAGTAGTAAGTATTTAGAAAAGTGAAGAATTAAAGTAAGAAAAGAAGACAGAGTTTCAGTTTTAATGAGTATGATTTGAGAAGTAATAATTATTTTGAAATGTGAAGAAGTAAAGTAAGAAAATAAGATAGAATTTCAGTTTTAAGGATTATGCTTTGAGAAGTAATAAGTATTTAGAAAAGTGAAGAATTAAAGTAAGAAGAGAAGATAGTATTTCATTTTGAAGGAGTATGCTTTGAGAAGTAATAAGTCTTTCGAAAAGTGAATAAATAAAGTAAAAAAAGAAGATAGAATTTCAGTTTTAAGTAGTATGATTTGAGAAGTAATAAGTATTTAGAAAAGTGAAGAATTAAAGTAATAGAAGAGATAGATTTTCAGTTTTAAGGAGCATGCTTTGAGAAGTAATAAGTATTTAGAAAAGTGAAGAAGTAAATTAAGAAAAGAAGATAGAATTTCAGTTTTAAGTAGTATGCTTAGAGAAGTAATAAGTATTTAGAAAAGTGAATAAATAAAGTAAGAAAAGAAGATAGAGTTTCATTTTTAAGTAGTATGATTTGAGAAGTAATAAGTATTTAGAAAAGTGAAGAAGTAAATTAAGAAGAGATGATAGTATTTCATTTTAAGTAGTATGCTTTGAGAAGTAATAAGTATTTCGAAAAGTAAAGAAGTAAAGTAGAAAAAGATGATAGAGTTTCAGTTTTAAGGAGTATGCTTTGAGAAGTAATAAGTATTTAGAAAAGTGAAGAAGCAAAGTAAGAAAATAATATATAGTTTCAGTTTAAAGGAAGTATGCTTTGAGAAGTAATAAGTATTAAAAAAAGTGAATAAATAAAGTAAGAAGAGAAGATAGAATTTCAGTTTTAAGGAGTATGCTTTGAGAAGTAATAAGTATTTCGAAATGTGAAGAAGTAAAGTAAGAAAATAAGATAGAATTTCAGTTTTAAGTAGTATGCTTTGAGAAGTAATAAGTATTTCGGAAAGTAAAGAAGTAAAGTAGAAAAAGATGATAGAGTTTCAGTTTTAAGGAGTATGCTTTGAGAAGTAATAAGTATTTAGAAAAGTGAATAAGCAAAGTAAGAAAATAATATATAGTTTCAGTTTATAGGAAGTATGCTTTGAGAAGTAATAAGTATTAAAAAAAGTGAATAAATAAAGTAAGAAGAGAAGATAGAATTTCAGTTTTAAGTAGTATGCTTTGAGAAGTAATAAGTATTTCGGAAAGTAAAGAAGTAAAGTAGAAAAAGATGATAGAGTTTCAGTTTTAAGGAGTATGCTTTGAGAAGTAATAAGTATTTAGAAAAGTGAAGAAGTAAATTAAGAAAAGAAGAAAGAGTTTCATTTTTAAGGAGTATGCTTTGAGAAGTAATAAGTATTTAGAAAAGTGAAGAAGTAAAGTAAGAAAAGAAGATAGAGTTTCATTTTTAAGTAGTATGATTTGAGAAGTAATAAGTATTTAGAAAAGTGAAGAAGTAAATTAAGAAGAGATGATAGTATTTCATTTTAAGTAGTATGCTTTGAGAAGTAATAAGTATTTCGAAAAGTAAAGAAGTAAAGTAGAAAAAGATGATAGAGTTTCAGTTTTAAGTAGTATGCTTTGAGAAGTAATAAGTATTTAGAAAAGTGAATAAGCAAAGTAAGAAAATAATATATAGTTTCAGTTTAAAGGAAGTATGCTTTGAGAAGTAATAATTATTAAGAAAAGTGAATAAATAAAGTAAGAAGAGAAGATAGAATTTCAGTTTTAAGTAGTATGCTTTGAGAAGTAATAAGTATTTCGGAAAGTAAAGAAGTAAAGTAGAAAAAGATGATAGAGTTTCAGTTTTAAGGAGTATGCTTTGAGAAGTAATAAGTATTTAGAAAAGTGAAGAAGTAAATTAAGAAAAGAAGAAAGAGTTTCATTTTTAAGGAGTATGCTTTGAGAAGTAATAAGTATTTAGAAAAGTGAAGAAGTAAAGTAAGAAAAGAAGATAGAGTTTCATTTTTAAGTAGTATGTCTTGAGAAGAAATAAGTATTTAGAAAAGTGAAGAAGTAAAGTAAGAAAAGAAGATAGAGTTTCATTTTTAAGTAGTATGTCTTGAGAAGAAATAAGTATTTAGAAAAGTGATGAAGTAAAGTAAGAAGAGAAGATAGAGTTTCAGTTTTAATGAGTATGATTTGAGAAGTAATAATTATTTTGAAATGTGAAGAAGTAAAGTAAGAAAATAAGATAGAATTTCAGTTTTAAGTAGTATGCTTTGAGAAGTTATAAGTATTTAGAAAAGTGAAGAAGTAAAGTAATAGAAGAAGATAGAGTTTCAGTTTTAAGGAGTATGCTTTGAGAAGTAATAAGTATTTCGAAAAGTAAAGAAGTAAAGTAGAAAAAGGAGATATAGTTTCAGTTTTAAGTAGTATGCTTTGAGAAGTAATAAGTATTTCGGAAAGTAAAGAAGTAAAGTAATAGAAGAAGATAGAGTTTCAGTTTTAAGTAGTATGCTTTGAGAAGTAATAAGTATTTAGAAAAGTGAAGAAGTAAAGTAAGAAAAGAAGATAGAGTTTCATTTTTAAGTAGTATGATTTGAGAAGAAATAAGTATTTAGAAAAGTGAAGAAGTAAATTAAGAAAAGAAGATAGAGTTTCATTTTTAAGTAGTATGTCTTGAGAAGAAATAAGTATTTAGAAAAGTGAATAAATAAAGTAAGAAGAGAAGATAGAGTTTCAGTTTTAATGAGTATGATTTGAGAAGTAATAATTATTTTGAAATGTGAAGAAGTAAAGTAAGAAAATAAGATAGAATTTCAGTTTTAAGTAGTATGCTTTGAGAAGTAATAAGTATTTAGAAAAGTGAAGAATTAAAGTAATAGAAGAAGATAGAGTTTCAGTTTTAAGGAGCATGCTTTGAGAAGTAATAAGTATTTAGAAAAGTGAAGAAGTAAATTAAGAAAAGAAGATATAATTATAGTTTTAAGGAGTATGCTTTGAGAAGTAATAAGTATTTAGAAAAGTGAAGAAGTAAAGTAATAGAAGAAGATAGAGTTTCAGTTTTAAGGAGCATGCTTTGAGAAGTAATAAGTATTTAGAAAAGTGAAGAAGTAAATTAAGAAAAGAAGATATAATTATAGTTTTAAGGAGTATGCTTTGAGAAGTAATAAGTATTTAGAAATGTGAAGAAGTAAAGTAAGAAAATAAGATAGAATTTCAGTTTTAAGGAGCATGCTTTGAGAAGTAATAAGTATTTAGAAAAGTGAAGAAGTAAAGTAATAGAAGAAGATAGAGTTTCAGTTTTAAGGAGCATGCTTTGAGAAGTAATAAGTATTTAGAAAAGTGAAGAAGTAGATTAAGAAAAGAAGATAGTAATTATAGTTTTAAGGAGTATGCTTTGAGAAGTAATAAGTATTTAGAAAAGTGAAGAAGTAAAGTAAGAAAAGAAGATAGAATTTCAGTTTTAAGGAGCATGCTTTGAGAAGTAATAAGTATTTAGAAAAGTGAAGAAGTAGATTAAGAAAAGAAGATAGAATTATAGTTTTAAGGAGTATGCTTTGAGAAGTAATAAGTATTTAGAAAAGTGAAGAAGTAAAGTAAGAAAAGAAGATAGAATTTCAGTTTTAAGGAGTATGATTTGAGAAGTAATAAGTATTTAGAAAAGTGAAGAAGTAAAGTAAGAAAAGAAGATAGAATTTCAGTTTTAAGGAGTATGCTTTGAGAAGTAATAAGTATTTAGAAAAGTGAAGAAGTAAAGTAAGAAAAGAAGATAGAATTTCAGTTTTAAGGAGTATGCTTTGAGAAGTAATAAGTATTTAGAAAAGTGAAGAAGTAAAGTAAGAAAAGAAGATAGAATTTCAGTTTTAAGGAGTATGCTTTGAGAAGTAATAAGTATTTAGAAAAGTGAAGAAGTAAAGTAAGAAAAGAAGATAGAATTTCAGTTTTTAAGGAGTATGCTTTGAGAAGTAATAAGTATTTTGAAAAGTGAAGAAGTAAAGTAAGAAAAGAAGATATAATTATAGTTTTAAGGAGTATGCTTTGAGAAGTAATAAGTATTTAGAAAAGTGAAGAAATAAAGTAAGAAAAGAAGATAGAGTTTCATTTTTAAGTAGTATGATTTGAGAAGTAATAAGTATTTAGAAAAGTGAAGAAGTAAAGTAAGAAAAGAAGATAGTATTTCATTTTTAAGTAGTATGCTTTGAGAAGTAATAAGTATTTCGAAAAGTAAAGAAGTAAAGTAGAAAAAGAAGATAGAATTTCAGTTTTAAGTAGTATGCTTTGAGAAGTAATAAGTATTTAGAAAAGTGAATAAGCAAAGTAAGAAAAGAATATATAGTTTCAGTTTAAAGGAAGTATGCTTTGAGAAGTAATAAGTATTTAAAAAAGTGAAGAAGTAAAGTAAGAAGAGAAGATAGAATTTCAGTTTTAAGGAGTATGCTTTGAGAAGTAATAAGTATTTAGAAAAGTGAAGAAGTAAAGTAAGAAAAGAAGATAGAATTTCAGTTTTAAGGAGTATGATTTGAGAAGTAATAAGTATTTAGAAAAGTGAAGAAGTAAAGTAAGAAAAGAAGATAGAGTTTCATTTTTAAGTAGTATGATTTGAGAAGTAATAAGTATTTAGAAAAGTGAAGAAGTAAAGTAAGAAAAGAAGATAGAGTTTCATTTTTAAGTAGTATGATTTGAGAAGAAATAAGTATTTCGAAAAGTGAAGAAGTAAAGTAAGAAGAGAAGATAGATTTCATTTTAAGTAGTATGATTTGAGAAGTAATAAGTATTTAGAAAAGTGAAGAAGTAAAGTAAGAAAAGAAGATAGAGTTTCAGTTTTAAGTAGTATGCTTTGAGAAGTAATAAGTATTTAGAAAAGTGAAGAAGTAAGGTAAGAAAAGAATGTTAAATTTCAGTTTTAAGTAGTATTCTTTGAGAAGTAATAAGTATTTAGAAAAGTGAAGAAGTAAAGTAAGAAAAGAAGATAGTGATTTCATTTTGAAGGAGTATGCTTTGAGAAGTAATAATTATTTAGAAAAGTGAAGAAGTAAAGTAAGAAAAGAAGATAGAGTTTCATTTTTAAGTAGTATGATTTGAGAAGAAATAAGTATTTCGAAAAGTGAAGAAGTAAAGTAAGAAAAGAAGATAGAGTTTCAGTTTTAAGGAGTATGATTTGAGAAGTAATAAGTATTTAGAAAAGTGAAGAAGTAAAGTAAGAAAAGAATGTTAAATTTCATTTTTAAGAAGTATGCTTTGAGAAGTAATAAGTATTTAGAAAAGTAAAGAAGTAAAGTAAGAAAAGAATGTTAAATTTCAGTTTTACGTAGTATGATTTGAGAAGAAATAAGTATTTAGAAAAGTGAAGAAGTAAAGTAAGAAAAGAATGTTAAATTTCAGTTTTAAGGAAGTATGCTTTGAGAAGTAATAAGTATTTAGAAAAGTGAAGAAGTAAAGTTAAAAAGAAGATATAATTATAGTTTTAAGGAGTATGATTTGAGAAGTAATAAGTATTTAGAAAAGTGAAGAAGTAAAGTAATAAAAGAATGTTAAATTTCAGTTTAAAGGAAGTATGCTTTGAGAAGTAATAATTATTAAGAAAAGTTAAGAGGTAAAGTAAGAAAAGAAGATAGAGTTTCAGTTTAAAGGAGTTATGCTTTGAGAAGTAATAAGTATTTAGAAAAGTGAAGAATTAAAGTAATAGAAGAAGATAGAGTTTCAGTTTTAAGGAGCATGCTTTGAGAAGTAATAAGTATTTAGAAAAGTGAAGAAGTAATTAAGAAAAGAAGATATAATTATAGTTTTAAGGAGTATGCTTTGAGAAGTAATAAGTATTTAGAAAAGTGAAGAAGTAAAGTAATAGAAGAAGATAGAGTTTCAGTTTTAAGGAGCATGCTTTGAGAAGTAATAAGTATTTAGAAAAGTGAAGAAGTAAATTAAGAAAAGAAGATATAATTATAGTTTTAAGTAGTATGCTTTGAGAAGTTATAAGTATTTAGAAAAGTGAAGAAGTAAAGTAATAGAAGAAGATAGAGTTTCAGTTTTAAGGAGTATGCTTTGAGAAGTAATAAGTATTTAGAAAAGTGAAGAAGTAGATTAAGAAAAGAAGATATATTATAGTTTTAAGGAGTATGCTTTGAGAAGTAATAAGTATTTAGAAATGTGAAGAAGTAAAGTAGAGAAAAGAAGATAGAGTTTCAGTTTTAAGTAGTATGCTTTGAGAAGTAATAAGTATTTAGAAATGTGAAGAAGTAAAGTAGAAAAAGAAGATAGAGTTTCAGTTTTAAGTAGTATGCTTTGAGAAGTAATAAGTATTTAGAAAAGTGAAGAAGTAAATTAAGAAAAGAAGATATAATTATAGTTTTAAGGAGTATGCTTTGAGAAGTAATAAGTATTTAGAAAAGTGAATAAGCAAAGTAAGAAAATAATATATAGTTTCAGTTTAAAGGAAGTATGCTTTGAGAAGTACCAAGTATTTCGAAAAGTAAAGAAGTAAAGTAAGAAGAGAAGATAGAATTTCAGTTTTAAGTAGTATGCTTTGAGAAGTACCAAGTATTTCGAAAAGTGAAGAAGTAAAGTAAGAAGAGAAGATAGAATTTCAGTTTTAAGTAGTATGCTTTGAGAAGTAATAAGTATTTCGAAAAGTAAAGAAGTAAAGTAGAAAAAGAAGATAGAGTTTCAGTTTTAAGTAGTATGCTTTGAGAAGTAATAAGTATTTAGAAAAGTGAATAAGCAAAGTAAGAAAATAATATATAGTTTCAGTTTAAAGGAAGTATGCTTTGAGAAGTTATAAGTATTTAGAAGAGTGAAGAAGTAAAGTAATAGAAGAAGATAGAGTTTCAGTTTTAAGTAGTATGCTTTGAGAAGTTATAAGTATTTAGAAAAGTGAAGAAGTAAAGTAATAGAAGAAGATAGAGTTTCAGTTTTAAGGAGCATGCTTTGAGAAGTAATAAGTATTTAGAAAAGTGAAGAAGTAGATTAAGAAAAGAAGATATAATTATAGTTTTAAGGAGTATGCTTTGAGAAGTAATAAGTATTTAGAAATGTGAAGAAGTAAAGTAAGAAAATAAGATAGAATTTCAGTTTTAAGTAGTATGATTTGAGAAGTAATAAGTATTTAGAAAAGTGAAGAATTAAAGTAATAGAAGAAGATAGAGTTTCAGTTTTAAGGAGCATGCTTTGAGAAGTAATAAGTATTTAGAAAAGTGAAGAAGTAGATTAAGAAAAGAAGATATAATTATAGTTTTAAGGAGTATGCTTTGAGAAGTAATAAGTATTTTGAAAAGTGAATAAGTAAAGTAAGAAAAGAAGATAGAATTTCAGTTTTAAGGAGTATGCTTTGAGAAGTAATAAGTATTTTGAAAAGTGAAGAAGTAAAGTAAGAAAAGAAGATAGAATTTCAGTTTTAAGGAGTATGCTTTGAGAAGTAATAAGTATTTTGAAAAGTGAAGAAGTAAAGTAAGAAAAGAAGATAGAATTTCAGTTTTAAGGAGTATGCTTTGAGAAGTAATAAGTATTTTGAAAAGTGAAGAAGTAAAGTAAGAAAAGAAGATAGAATTTCAGTTTTAAGGAGTATGCTTTGAGAAGTAATAAGTATTTTGAAAAGTGAAGAAGTAAAGTAAGAAAAGAAGATAGAATTTCAGTTTTAAGGAGTATGCTTTGAGAAGTAATAAGTATTTTGAAAAGTGAAGAAGTAAAGTAAGAAAAGAAGATAGAATTTCAGTTTTAAGGAGTATGCTTTGAGAAGTAATAAGTATTTTGAAAAGTGAAGAAGTAAAGTAAGAAAAGAAGATAGAATTTCAGTTTTAAGGAGTATGCTTTGAGAAGTAATAAGTATTTTGAAAAGTGAAGAAGTAAAGTAAGAAAAGAAGATATAATTATAGTTTTAAGGAGTATGCTTTGAGAAGTAATAAGTATTTAGAAAAGTGAATAAATAAAGTAAGAAAAGAAGATAGAGTTTCATTTTTAAGTAGTATGATTTGAGAAGTAATAAGTATTTAGAAAAGTGAAGAAGTAAATTAAGAAGAGATGATAGAATTTCATTTTAAGTAGTATGCTTTGAGAAGTAATAAGTATTTCGAAAAGTAAAGAAGTAAAGTAGAAAAAGATGATAGAGTTTCAGTTTTAAGTAGTATGCTTTGAGAAGTAATAAGTATTTAGAAAAGTGAATAAGCAAAGTAAGAAAATAATATATAGTTTCAGTTTAAAGGAAGTATGCTTTGAGAAGTAATAAGTATTAAGAAAAGTGAATAAATAAAGTAAGAAGAGAAGATAGAATTTCAGTTTTAAGGAGTATGCTTTGAGAAGTAATAAGTATTTCGAAATGTGAAGAAGTAAAGTAAGAAAATAAGATAGAATTTCAGTTTTAAGGAGTATGCTTTGAGAAGTAATAAGTATTTAGAAAAGTGAAGAAGTAAAGTAAGAAAAGAAGATAGAGTTTCATTTTTAAGGAGTATGCTTTGAGAAGTAATAATTATTTAGAAAAGTGAAGAAGTAAAGTAAGAAAAGAAGATAGAGTTTCATTTTTAAGTAGTATGATTTGAGAAGAAATAAGTATTTCGAAAAGTGAAGAAGTAAAGTAAGAAGAGAAAATAGAGTTTCATTTTTAAGTAGTATGATTTGAGAAGTAATAAGTATTTAGAAAAGTGAAGAAGTAAAGTAAGAAAAGAAGATAGAGTTTCAGTTTTAAGTAGTATGCTTTGAGAAGTAATAAGTATTTAGAAAAGTGAAGAAGTAAGGTAAGAAAAGAATGTTAAATTTCAGTTTTAAGTAGTATTCTTTGAGAAGTAATAAGTATTTCGAAAAGTGAAGAAGTAAAGTAAGAAAAGAAGATAGTGATTCATTTTGAAGGAGTATGCTTTGAGAAGTAATAATTATTTTGAAATGTGAAGAAGTAAAGTAAGAAAAGAAGATAGAATTTCAGTTTTAAGGAGTATGCTTTGAGAAGAAATAAGTATTTAGAAAAGTGAAGAAGTAAAGTAAGAAAAGAAGACAGAGTTTCATTTTTAAGTAGTATGATTTGAGAAGAAATAAGTATTTAGAAAAGTGAAGAAGTAAAGTAAGAAAAGAAGATAGAATTTCAGTTTTAAGGAGTATGCTTTGAGAAGAAATAAGTATTTAGAAAAGTGAAGAAGTAAAGTAAGAAAAGAAGACAGAGTTTCAGTTTTAATGAGTATGATTTGAGAAGAAATAATTATTAAGAAAAGTTAAGAGGTAAAGTAAGAAAAGAAGATAGAGTTTCAGTTTAAAGGAAGTATGCTTTGAGAAGAAATAAGTATTTAGAAAAGTGAAGAAGTAAAGTAATAGAAGAAGATAGAGTTTCAGTTTTAAGGAGCATGCTTTGAGAAGAAATAATTATTTAGAAAAGTGAAGAAGCAAAGTAAGAAGAGAAGAATGAATTTCAGTTTTAAGTAGTATGCTTTGAGAAGTACCAAGTATTTCGAAAAGTGAAGATGTAAAGTAAGAAAAGCAGATAAAATTTCAGTTTTAAGTAGTATGATTTGAGAAGTAATAAGTATTAAGAAAAGTTAAGAAGTAAAGTCAGAAGAAAAGAATGAATTTCAGTTTTAAGTAGTATGCTTTGAGAAGTAATAAGTATTTCGAAAAGTGAAGAAGTAAAGTAAGAAGAGAAGATAGAATTTCAGTTTTAAGTAGTATGCTTTGAGAAGTACCAAGTATTTCGAAAAGTGAAGAAGTAAAGTAAGAAGAGAAGATAGAATTTCAGTTTTAAGTAGTATGCTTTGAGAAGTAATAAGTATTTTGAAAAGTGAAGAAGTAAAGTAAGAAAAGAAGATAGAATTTCAGTTTTAAGGAGTATGCTTTGAGAAGTAATAAGTATTTTGAAAAGTGAAGAAGTAAAGTAAGAAAAAGAAGATAGAATTTCAGTTTTAAGGAGTATGCTTTGAGAAGTAATAAGTATTTGAAAAGTGAAGAAGTAAAGTAAGAAGAGTTGATAGAATTTCAGTTTTAAGTAGTATGCTTTGAGAAGTAATAAGTATTTCGAAAAGTGAAGAAGTAAAGTAAGAAGAGAAGATAGAATTTCAGTTTTAAGTAGTATGCTTTGAGAAGTACCAAGTATTTCGAAAAGTGAAGAAGTAAAGTAAGAAAAGCAGATAAAATTTCAGTTTTAAGTAGTATGCTTTGAGAAGTAATAAGTATTTCGAAAAGTGAAGAAGTAAAGTAAGAAGAGAAAATAGAGTTTCAGTTTTAATGAGAATGCTTTGAGAAGTAATAAGTATTTCGAAAAGTGAAGAAGTAAAGTAAGAAGAGAAGATAGAATTTCAGTTTTAAGTAGTATGATTTGAGAAGTACCAAGTATTTCGAAAAGTGAAGAAGTAAAGTAAGAAGAGAAGATAGAATTTCATTTTTAAGTAGTATGATTTGAGTAGAAATAAGTATTTAGAAAAGTGAATAAATAAAGTAAGAAAAGAAGATATAATTTCAGTTTTAGTAGTGAGCTTTGAGAAGTAATAAGTATTTAGAAAAGTGAAGAAGTAAAGTAAGAAAAGAAGATAGAGTTTCAGTTTTAAGTAGTATGCTTTGAGAAGTAATAAGTATTTCGAAAAGTGAAGAAGTAAAGTAAGAAGAGAAGATAAAATTTCAGTTTTAAGTAGTATGCTTTGAGAAGTAATAAGTATTTCGAAAAGTGATGAAGTAAAGTAAGAAGAGAAGATGAATTTCAGTTTTAAGTAGTATGCTTTGAGAAGTAATAAGTATTAAGAAAAGTAAAGAAGTAAAGTAAGAAAAGAAGATAGAGTTTCAGTTTTAAGGAGCATGCTTTGAGAAGTAATAAGTATTTAGAAAAGTGAAGAAGTAAAGTAATAGAAGAAGATAGAGTTTCAGTTTTAAGGAGAATACTTTGAGAAGAAACAAGTATTTAGAAAAGTGAAGAAGTAAAGTAAGAAAAGAAGATAGAGTTTCATTTTTAAGCAGTATGATTTGAGAAGAAATAAGTATTTAGAAAAGTGAATAAATAAAGTAAGAAGAGAAGATGAATTTCAGTTTTAAGTAGTATGCTTTGAGAAGTAATAAGTATTTCGAAAAGTGAAGAAGTAAAGTAAGAAAAGAAGATAGAGTTTCTGTTTTAAGGAGTATGCTTTGAGAAGTAATAATTATTTAGAAAAGTGAAGAAGTAAAGTAAGAAAAGAAGATAGAGTTTCATTTTTAAGTAGTATGATTTGAGAAGAAATAAGTACTTAGAAAAGTGAAGAAGTAAAGTAAGAAAAGAAGACAGAGTTTCATTTTTAAGTAGTATGATTTGAGAAGAAATAAGTTTTTCGAAAAGTGAAGAAGTAAATTAAGAAAAGAAGATAGAGTTTCAGTTTTAAGTAGTATGCTTTGAGAAGTAATAAGTATTTCGAAAAGTGAAGAAGTAAAGTAAGAAGAGAAGATAAAATTTCAGTTTTAAGTAGTATGCTTTGAGAAGTAATAATTATTTAGAAAAGTGAAGAAGTAAATTAAGAAGAGAAGATGAATTTCAGTTTTAAGTAGTATGCTTTGAGAAGTAATAAGTATTAAGAAAAGTGAAGAAGTAAAGTAAGAAAAGAAGATAGAGTTTCAGTTTTAAGTAGTATGATTTGAGAAGTAATAAGTATTTAGAAAAGTGAAGAAGTAAAGTAAGAAAAGAAGACAGAGTTTCATTTTTAAGTAGTATGATTTGAGAAGAAATAATTATTTAGAAAAGTGAAGAAGTAAAGTAAGAAAAGAAGACAGAGTTTCATTTTTAAGTAGTATGATTTGAGAAGAAATAAGTATTTAGAAAAGTGAAGAAGTAAAGTAAGAAAAGAAGACAGAGTTTCATTTTTAAGTAGTATGATTTGAGAAGTAATAAGTATTTAGAAAAGTGAAGAAGTAAATTAAGAAAAGAAGATATAATTATAGTTTTAAGGAGTATGCTTTGAGAAGTAATAAGTATTTTTAAAAGTGAATAAGCAAAGTAAGAAAAGAAGATAGAGTTTCAGTTTAAAGGAATTATTCTTTGAGAAGTAATAAGTATTTGGAAAAGTGAAGAAGTAAAGTTAAAAAGAAGATATAATTATAGTTTTAAGGAGTATGATTTGAGAAGTAATAAGTATTTAGAAAAGTGAAGAAGTAAAGTAATAAAAGAATGTTAAATTTCAGTTTTAAGGAAGTATGCTTTGAGAAGTAATAAGTATTTAGAAAAGTGAAGAAGTAAAGTAATAGAAGAAGATAGAGTTTCATTTTTAAGGAGTATGCTTTGAGAAGTAATAAGTATTTCGAAAAGTGAAGAAGTAAAGTAAGAAAAAAAGATTAAATTTCAGTTTAAAGGAAGTATGATTTGAGAAGAAATAAGTATTTAGAAAAGTGAATAAATAAAGTAAGAAAAGAAGATATAATTTCAGTTTTAAGGAGTATGCTTTGAGAAGTAATAATTATTTAGAAAAGTGAAGAAGTAAAGTAAGAAAAGAAGATAGAGTTTCATTTTTAAGTAGTATGATTTGAGAAGAAATAAGTATTTAGAAAAGTGAAGAAGTAAAGTAAGAAAAGAAGATAGAGTTTCAGTTTTAAGTAGTATGCTTTGAGAAGTATTAAGTATTTAGAAAAATGAATAAGTAAAGTAAGAAAAGAAGATAGAATTTCAGTTTTAAGGAGTATGCTTTGAGAAGTAATAAGTATTAAGAAAAGTGAAGAAGTAAAGTAAGAAAAGAAGATAGAATTTCAGTTTTAAGGAGTATGCTTTGAGAAGTAATAAGTATTTTGAAAAGTGAAGAAGTAAAGTAAGAAAAGAAGATAGAATTTCAGTTTTAAGGAGTATGCTTTGAGAAGTAATAAGTATTTTGAAAAGTGAAGAAGTAAAGTAAGAAAAGAAGATAGAATTTCAGTTTTAAGGAGTATGCTTTGAGAAGTAATAAGTATTTTGAAAAGTGAAGAAGTAAAGTAAGAAAAGAAGACAGAGTTTCATTTTTAAGTAGTATGATTTGAGAAGAAATAAGTATTTAGAAAAGTGAAGAAGTAAAGTAAGAAAAGAAGACAGAGTTTCATTTTTAAGTAGTATGATTTGAGAAGAAATAAGTATTTAGAAAAGTGAAGAAGTAAAGTAAGAAAAGAAGACAGAGTTTCAGTTTTAAGGAGTATGCTTTGAGAAGTAATAAGTATTTAGAAAAGTGAATAAGCAAAGTAAGAAAATAATATATAGTTTCAGTTTAAAGGAAGTATGCTTTGAGAAGTTATAAGTATTTAGAAAAGTGAAGAAGTAAAGTAAGAAAAGAGAACAGAGTTTCAGTTTTAAGGAGTATGATTTGAGAAGAAATAAGTATTTAGAAAAGTGAATAAATAAAGTAAGAAAAGAAGATATAATTTCAGTTTTAGTAGTGAGCTTTGAGAAGTAATAAGTATTTAGAAAAGTGAATAAATAAAGTAAGAAAAGAAGATATAATTTCAGTTTTAGTAGTGAGCTTTGAGAAGTAATAAGTATTTAGAAAAGTGAAGAAGTAGAGTAAGAAAAGAATGTTAAATTACAGTTTTAAGTAGTATGATTTGAGAAGAAATAAGTATTTAGAAAAGTGAATAAATAAAGTAAGAAAAGAAAATATAATTTCAGTTTTAGTAGTGAGCTTTGAGAAGTAATAAGTATTTAGAAAAGTGAAGAAGTAAAGTAAGAAAAGAAGATAGAGTTTCTGTTTTAAGGAGTATGCTTTGAGAAGTAATAATTATTTAGAAAAGTGAAGAAGTAAAGTAAGAAAAGAAGATAGAGTTTCATTTTTAAGTAGTATGATTTGAGAAGAAATAAGTATTTAGAAAAGTGAATAAATAAAGTAAGAAAAGAAGATATAATTTCAGTTTTAGTAGTGAGCTTTGAGAAGTAATAATTATTTAGAAAAGTGAAGAAGTAGAGTAAGAAAAGAATGTTAAATTACAGTTTTAAGTAGTATGATTTGAGAAGAAATAAGTATTTAGAAAAGTGAATAAATAAAGTAAGAAAAGAAGATATAATTTCAGTTTTAGTAGTGAGCTTTGAGAAGTAATAAGTATTTAGAAAAGTGAAGAAGTAAAGTAAGAAAAGAAGATAGAGTTTCATTTTTAAGGAGTATGCTTTGAGAAGTAATAATTATTTAGAAAAGTGAAGAAGTAAAGTAAGAAAAGAAGATAGAGTTTCATTTTTAAGTAGTATGATTTGAGAAGTAATAATTATTTCGAAAAGTGAAGAAGTAAAGTAAGAAGAGAAAATAGAGTTTCATTTTTAAGTAGTATGATTTGAGAAGTAATAAGTATTTAGAAAAGTGAAGAAGTAAAGTAAGAAAAGAAGACAGAGTTTCATTTTTAAGTAGTATGATTTGAGAAGAAATAAGTATTTAGAAAAGTGAAGAAGTAAAGTAAGAAAAGAAGACAGAGTTTCAGTTTTAATGAGTATGATTTGAGAAGTAATAAGTATTTAGAAAAGTGAAGAAGTAAAGTAAGAAAAGAAGACAGAGTTTCATTTTTAAGTAGTATGATTTGAGAAGAAATAATTATTTAGAAAAGTGAAGAAGTAAAGTAAAAAAAGAAGATAGAATTTCAGTTTTAAGGAGTATACTTTGAGAAGAAACAAGTATTTAGAAAAGTGAAGAAGTAAAGTAAGAAAAGAATGTTAAATTACAGTTTTAAGTAGTATTCTTTGAGAAGAAATAAGTATTTAGAAAAGTAAAGAAGTAAAGTAAGAAAAGAAGATAGAGTTTCAGTTTTAAGGAGCATGCTTTGAGAAGTAATAAGTATTTAGAAAAGTGAAGAAGTAAAGTAAGAAAAGAAGACAGAGTTTCATTTTGAAGGAGTATTCTTTGAGAAGTAATAATTATTTAGAAAAGTGAAGAAGTAAAGTAAGAAAAGAAGATAGAGTTTCATTTTTAAGTAGTATGATTTGAGAAGAAATAAGTATTTCGAAAAGTGAATAAATAAAGTAAGAAAAGAATGTGAAATTTCAGTTTTAAGTAGTATGATTTGAGAAGAAATAAGTATTTAGAAAAGTGAAGAAGTAAAGTAAGAAAAGAAGATAGAGTTTCATTTTTAAGTAGTATGCTTTGAGAAGTAATAAGTATTTAGAAAATAAGAAGTAAAGTAAGAAAAGAAGATAGAGTTTCAGTTTTAAGGAGTATACTTTGAGAAGAAATAAGTATTTAGAAAAGTGAAGAAGTAAAGTAAGAAAAAAAGACAGAGTTTCATTTTTAAGTAGTATGATTTGAGTAGAAATAAGTATTTAGAAAAGTGAATAAATAAAGTAAGAAAAGAAGATATAATTTCAGTTTTAGTAGTGAGCTTTGAGAAGTAATAAGTATTTAGAAAAGTGAAGAAGTAAAGTAAGAAAAGAAGATAGAGTTTCTGTTTTAAGGAGTATGCTTTGAGAAGTAATAATTATTTAGAAAAGTGAAGAAGTAAAGTAAGAAAAGAAGATAGAGTTTCATTTTTAAGTAGTATGATTTGAGAAGAAATAAGTATTTAGAAAAGTGAATAAATAAAGTAAGAAAAGAAGATATAATTTCAGTTTTAGTAGTGAGCTTTGAGAAGTAATAATTATTTAGAAAAGTGAAGAAGTAGAGTAAGAAAAGAATGTTAAATTACAGTTTTAAGTAGTATGATTTGAGAAGAAATAAGTATTTAGAAAAGTGAATAAATAAAGTAAGAAAAGAAGATATAATTTCAGTTTTAGTAGTGAGCTTTGAGAAGTAATAAGTATTTAGAAAAGTGAAGAAGTAAAGTAAGAAAAGAAGATAGAGTTTCATTTTTAAGGAGTATGCTTTGAGAAGTAATAATTATTTAGAAAAGTGAAGAAGTAAAGTAAGAAAAGAAGATAGAGTTTCATTTTTAAGTAGTATGATTTGAGAAGTAATAATTATTTCGAAAAGTGAAGAAGTAAAGTAAGAAGAGAAAATAGAGTTTCATTTTTAAGTAGTATGATTTGAGAAGTAATAAGTATTTAGAAAAGTGAAGAAGTAAAGTAAGAAAAGAAGACAGAGTTTCATTTTTAAGTAGTATGATTTGAGAAGAAATAAGTATTTAGAAAAGTGAAGAAGTAAAGTAAGAAAAGAAGACAGAGTTTCAGTTTTAATGAGTATGATTTGAGAAGTAATAAGTATTTAGAAAAGTGAAGAAGTAAAGTAAGAAAAGAAGACAGAGTTTCATTTTTAAGTAGTATGATTTGAGAAGAAATAATTATTTAGAAAAGTGAAGAAGTAAAGTAAAAAAAGAAGATAGAATTTCAGTTTTAAGGAGTATACTTTGAGAAGAAACAAGTATTTAGAAAAGTGAAGAAGTAAAGTAAGAAAAGAATGTTAAATTACAGTTTTAAGTAGTATTCTTTGAGAAGAAATAAGTATTTAGAAAAGTAAAGAAGTAAAGTAAGAAAAGAAGATAGAGTTTCAGTTTTAAGGAGCATGCTTTGAGAAGTAATAAGTATTTAGAAAAGTGAAGAAGTAAAGTAAGAAAAGAAGACAGAGTTTCATTTTGAAGGAGTATTCTTTGAGAAGTAATAATTATTTAGAAAAGTGAAGAAGTAAAGTAAGAAAAGAAGATAGAGTTTCATTTTTAAGTAGTATGATTTGAGAAGAAATAAGTATTTCGAAAAGTGAATAAATAAAGTAAGAAAAGAATGTGAAATTTCAGTTTTAAGTAGTATGATTTGAGAAGAAATAAGTATTTAGAAAAGTGAAGAAGTAAAGTAAGAAAAGAAGATAGAGTTTCATTTTTAAGTAGTATGCTTTGAGAAGTAATAAGTATTTAGAAAATAAGAAGTAAAGTAAGAAAAGAAGATAGAGTTTCAGTTTTAAGGAGTATACTTTGAGAAGAAATAAGTATTTAGAAAAGTGAAGAAGTAAAGTAAGAAAAAAAGACAGAGTTTCATTTTTAAGTAGTATGATTTGAGTAGAAATAAGTATTTAGAAAAGTGAATAAATAAAGTAAGAAAAGAAGATATAATTTCAGTTTTAGTAGTGAGCTTTGAGAAGTAATAAGTATTTAGAAAAGTGAAGAAGTAAAGTAAGAAAAGAAGATAGAGTTTCTGTTTTAAGGAGTATGCTTTGAGAAGTAATAATTATTTAGAAAAGTGAAGAAGTAAAGTAAGAAAAGAAGATAGAGTTTCATTTTTAAGTAGTATGATTTGAGAAGAAATAAGTATTTAGAAAAGTGAAGAAGTAAAGTAAGAAAAGAAGACAGAGTTTCAGTTTTAATGAGTATGATTTGAGAAGTAATAAGTATTTAGAAAAGTGAAGAAGTAAAGTAAGAAAAGAAGATAGAGTTTCATTTTTAAGTAGTATGATTTGAGAAGAAATAAGTATTTCGAAAAGTGAAGAAGTAAAGTAAGAGGAGAAGATATAATTTCAGTTTTAAGTAGTATGATTTGAGAAGTAATAATTATTTAGAAAAGTGAAGAAGTAAAGTAAGAAAAGAATGTTAAATTTCAGTTTTAAGTAGTATGATTTGAGAAGTAATAAGTATTTAGAAAAGTGAAGAAGTAAAGTAAGAAAAGAAGATATAATTATAGTTTTAAGGAGTATGCTTTGAGAAGTAATAAGTATTTAGAAAAGTGAATAAATAAAGTAAGAAAAGAAGACAGAGTTTCATTTTTAAGTAGTATGATTTGAGAAGAAATAATTATTTAGAAAAGTGAAGAAGTAAAGTAAGAAAAGAAGACAGAGTTTCATTTTTAAGTAGTATGATTTGAGAAGAAATAAGTATTTAGAAAAGTGAAGAAGTAAAGTAAGAAAAGAAGACAGAGTTTCATTTTTAAGTAGTATGATTTGAGAAGAAATAAGTATTTAGAAAAGTGAAGAAGTAAAGTAAGAAAAGAAGACAGAGTTTCATTTTTAAGTAGTATGATTTGAGAAGAAATAAGTATTTCGAAAAGTGAAGAAGTAAAGTAATAAGAGAAGATATAATTTCAGTTTTAAGTAGTATGATTTGAGAAGTAATAATTATTTATAAACGTAAAGAAGTAAAGTAAGAAAAGAATGTTAAATTTCAGTTTTAAGTAGTATGATTTGAGAAGAAATAAGTATTTAGAAAAGTGAAGAAGTAAAGTAAGAAAAGAAGACAGAGTTTCAGTTTTAATGAGTATGATTTGAGAAGAAATAAGTATTTAGAAAAGTGAAGAAGTAAAGTAATAAAAGATTGTTAAATTTCAGTTTTAAGGAAGTATGCTTTGAGAAGTAATAAGTATTTCGAAAAGTGAAGAAGTAAAGTAAGAAAAAAAGATTAAATTTCAGTTTAAAGGAAGTATGCTTTGAGATGTAATAAGTATTTAGAAAAGTGAATAAATAAAGTAAGAAAAAAAGATATAATTTCAGTTTTAGTAGTGAGCTTTGAGAAGTAATAAGTATTTAGAAAAGTGAAGAAGTAAAGTAAGAAAAGAAGATAGAGTTTCTGTTTTAAGGAGTATGCTTTGAGAAGTAATAATTATTTAGAAAAGTGAAGAAGTAAAGTAAGAAAAGAAGACAGAGTTTCATTTTTAAGTAGTATGATTTGAGAAGAAATAAGTATTTAGAAAAGTGAATAAATAAAGTAAGAAAAGAAGATATAATTTCAGTTTTAGTAGTGAGCTTTGAGAAGTAATAAGTATTTAGAAAAGTAAAGAAGTAAAGTAAAAAAAGAAGATTGAGTTTCAGATTTAAGGAGTATGCTTTGAGAAGTAATAAATATTTATAAAAGTGAAGAAGTAAAGTAAGAAAAGAAGATTGAGTTTAAGTTTTAAGGAGTATGCTTTGAGAAGTAATAAGTATTTAGAAAAGTGAAGAAGTAAAGTAAGAAAAGAAGATTGAGTTTCAGTTTTAAGGAGTATGCTTTGAGAAGTAATAAATATTTATAAAAGTGAAGAAGT
>CAMPDV010005780.1:0-21511 GCA_946699065.1 Loxodes magnus | reverse complement strand
GAAATTTTGATATCAGAGTGAGTGAACAAAGAATGAAAAAAAGTTTTTTTTTATTTTAATTGAAAAAAGCATAGTTTTTGAAGTGTTTTGGAGTGAGAATACGAAATTTTAATATCAGAGTGAGTGAACAAAGTATGAAAAAAAGTTTATTTATTTTTAAAGTAAAAAAAGCATAGTTTTTGAAGTGTTTTGGAGTGAGAATACGTAATTTTGATATCAGAGTGAGTGAACAAAGAATGAAAAAAAGTTAGTTTATTTTTTTAAGAAAAAAGCATAGTTTTTGAAGTGTTTTGGAGTGAGAATACGAAATTTTGATATCAGAGTGAGTGAACAAAGAATGAAAAAAAGTTTATTATTTTAATTGAAAAAAGCATAGTTTTTGAAGTGTTTTGGAGTGAGAATACGAAATTTTAATATCAGAGTGAGTGAACAAAGAATGAAAAAAAGTTAGTTTATTTTTTTAATAAAAAAAGCATAGTTTTTGAAGTGTTTTGGAGTGAGAATACGAAATTTTGATATCAGAGTGAGTGAACAAAGTATGAAAAAAAGTTATTTTAATTTTTAAAGTAAAAAATCCATAGTTTTTGAAGTGTTTTGGAGTGAGAATACGAAATTTTAATATCAGAGTGAGTGAACAAAGTATGAAAAAAAGTTAGTTTATTTTTTTAAGAAAAAAAGCATAGTTTTTGAAGTGTTTTGGAGTGAGAATACGAAATTTTGATATCAGAGTGAGTGAACAAAGTATGAAAAAAAGTTAGTTTATTTTTTTAAGAAAAAAGCATAGTTTTTGAAGTGTTTTGGAGTGAGAATACGAAATTTTGATATCAGAGTGAGTGAACAAAGTATGAAATAAAGTTAGTTTATTATTTTAATTGAAAAAAGCATAGTTTTTGAAGTGTTTTGGAGTGAGAATACGAAATTTTGATATCAGAGTGAGTGAACAAAGAATGAAAAAAAGTTAGTTTATTATTTTAATTGAAAAAAGCATAGTTTTTGAAGTGTTTTGGAGTGAGAATACGAAATTTTAATATCAGAGTGAGTGAACAAAGTATGAAAAAAAGTTTATTTATTTTTAAAGTAAAAAAAGCATAGTTTTTGAAGTGTTTTGGAGTGAGAATACGAAATTTTAATATCAGAGTGAGTGAACAAAGAATGAAAAAAAGTTAGTTTATTTTTTTAAGAAAAAAGCATAGTTTTTGAAGTGTTTTGGAGTGAGAATACGAAATTTTGATATCAGAGTGAGTGAACAAAGTATGAAATAAAGTTATTTTATTTTTAAAGTAAAAAATCCATAGTTTTTGAAGTGTTTTGGAGTGAGAATACGAAATTTTGATATCAGAGTGATTGAACAAAGAATGAAAAAAAGTTAGTTTATTTTTTTAAGAAAAAAAGCATAGTTTTTGAAGTGTTTTGGAGTGAGAATACGAAATTTTAATATCAGAGTGAGTGAACAAAGAATGAAAAAAAGTTAGTTTATTATTTTAATTGAAAAAAGCATAGTTTTTGAAGTGTTTTGGAGTGAGAATACGAAATTTTGATATCAGAGTGAGTGAACAAAGTATGAAATAAAGTTAGTTTATTATTTTAATTGAAAAAAGCATAGTTTTTGAAGTGTTTTGGAGTGAGAATACGAAATTTTAATATCAGAGTGAGTGAACAAAGTATGAAAAAAAGTTAGTTTATTATTTTAATTGAAAAAAGCATAGTTTTTGAAGTGTTTTGGAGTGAGAATACGAAATTTTAATATCAGAGTGAGTGAACAAAGTATGAAAAAAAGTTAGTTTATTATTTTAATTGAAAAAAGCATAGTTTTTGAAGTGTTTTGGAGTGAGAATACGAAATTTTAATATCAGAGTGAGTGAACAAAGAATGAAAAAAAGTTAGTTTATTATTTTAATTGAAAAAAGCATAGTTTTTGAAGTGTTTTGGAGTGAGAATACGAAATTTTAATATCAGAGTGAGTGAACAAAGTATGAAATAAAGTTAGTTTATTATTTTAATTGAAAAAAGCATAGTTTTTGAAGTGTTTTGGAGTGAGAATACGAAATTTTGATATCAGAGTGAGTGAACAAAGAATGAAAAAAAGTTAGTTTATTATTTTAATTGAAAAAAGCATAGTTTTTGAAGTGTTTTGGAGTGAGAATACGAAATTTTAATATCAGAGTGAGTGAACAAAGTATGAAAAAAGTTTATTATTTTAATTGAAAAAAGCATAGTTTTTGAAGTGTTTTGGAGTGAGAATACGAAATTTTAATATCAGAGTGAGTGAACAAAGAATGAAAAAAAGTTAGTTTATTTTTTTAATAAAAAAAGCATAGTTTTTGAAGTGTTTTGGAGTGAGAATACGAAATTTTGATATCAGAGTGAGTGAACAAAGAATGAAAAAAAGTTAGTTTATTTTTTAAGAAAAAAAGCATAGTTTTTGAAGTGTTTTGGAGTGAGAATACGAAATTTTGATATCAGAGTGAGTGAACAAAGAATGAAAAAAAGTTAGTTTATTATTTTAATTGAAAAAAGCATAGTTTTTGAAGTGTTTTGGAGTGAGAATACGAAATTTTGATATCAGAGTGAGTGAACAAAGTATGAAATAAAGTTAGTTTATTTTTTAATTGAAAAAAGCATAGTTTTTGAAGTGTTTTGGAGTGAGAATACGAAATTTTGATATCAGAGTGAGTGAACAAAGTATGAAAAAAAGTTAGTTTATTATTTTAATTGAAAAAAGCATAGTTTTTGAAGTGTTTTGGAGTGAGAATACGAAATTTTAATATCAGAGTGAGTGAACAAAGAATGAAAAAAAGTTATTTTATTTTTAATTGAAAAAAGCATAGTTTTTGAAGTGTTTTGGAGTGAGAATACGAAATTTTAATATCAGAGTGAGTGAACAAAGTATGAAATAAAGTTAGTTTATTATTTTAATTGAAAAAAGCATAGTTTTTGAAGTGTTTTGGAGTGAGAATACGAAATTTTGATATCAGAGTGAGTGAACAAAGAATGAAAAAAAGTTAGTTTATTATTTTAATTGAAAAAAGCATAGTTTTTGAAGTGTTTTGGAGTGAGAATACGAAATTTTGATATCAGAGTGAGTGAACAAAGAATGAAAAAAAGTTAGTTTATTTTTTTAAGAAAAAAAGCATAGTTTTTGAAGTGTTTTGGAGTGAGAATACGAAATTTTAATATCAGAGTGAGTGAACAAAGTATGAAATAAAGTTAGTTTATTATTTTAATTGAAAAAAGCATAGTTTTTGAAGTGTTTTGGAGTGAGAATACGAAATTTTGATATCAGAGTGAGTGAACAAAGAATGAAAAAAAGTTAGTTTATTATTTTAATTGAAAAAAGCATAGTTTTTGAAGTGTTTTGGAGTGAGAATACGAAATTTTAATATCAGAGTGAGTGAACAAAGTATGAAATAAAGTTTATTATTTTAATTGAAAAAAGCATAGTTTTTGAAGTGTTTTGGAGTGAGAATACGAAATTTTGATATCAGAGTGAGTGAACAAAGAATGAAAAAAAGTTAGTTTATTTTTTTAAGAAAAAAGCATAGTTTTTGAAGTGTTTTGGAGTGAGAATACGAAATTTTAATATCAGAGTGAGTGAACAAAGAATGAAAAAAAGTTAGTTTATTTTTTTAAGAAAAAAAGCATAGTTTTTGAAGTGTTTTGGAGTGAGAATACGAAATTTTGATATCAGAGTGAGTGAACAAAGTATGAAAAAAAGTTAGTTTATTATTTTAATTGAAAAAAGCATAGTTTTTGAAGTGTTTTGGAGTGAGAATACGAAATTTTGATATCAGAGTGAGTGAACAAAGAATGAAAAAAAGTTAGTTTATTTTTTTAATTGAAAAAAGCATAGTTTTTGAAGTGTTTTGGAGTGAGAATACGAAATTTTGATATCAGAGTGAGTGAACAAAGTATGAAATAAAGTTTATTATTTTAATTGAAAAAAGCATAGTTTTTGAAGTGTTTTGGAGTGAGAATACGAAATTTTGATATCAGAGTGAGTGAACAAAGAATGAAAAAAAGTTAGTTTATTTTTTTAAGAAAAAAAGCATAGTTTTTGAAGTGTTTTGGAGTGAGAATACGAAATTTTAATATCAGAGTGAGTGAACAAAGAATGAAAAAAAGTTAGTTTATTATTTTAATTGAAAAAAGCATAGTTTTTGAAGTGTTTTGAAGTGAGAATACGAAATTTTAATACCAGAGTGAGTTAACAATGTATGAAAAATAGTTGTGTAATTTTTAAAGTAAAAAAAAACATTGTTTTATAGATGTTTTGAAGTGAGAATACGAAATTTTAATACCAGAGTGAGTTAACAATGTATGAAAAATAGTTGTGTAATTTTTAAAGTAAAAAAAACATTGTTTTATAGATGTTTTGGAGTGAGAATACGAAATTTTAATACCAGAGTGAGTTAACAATGTATGAAAAATAGTTGTGTAATTTTTAAAGTAAAAAAAAACATTGTTTTTGATATGTTTTGAAGTGAGAATACGAAATTTTAATACCAGAGTGAGTGAACAAAGAATGAAAAATAGTTGTGTAATTTTTAAAGTAAAAAAAAACATTGTTTTTGATATGTTTTGAAGTGAGAATACGAAATTTTAATACCAGAGTGAGTTAACAATGTATGAAAAATAGTTGTGTAATTTTTAAAGTAAAAAAAAACATTGTTTTATATATGTTTTGAAGTGAGAATACGAAATTTTAATACCAGAGTGAGTTAACAATGTATGAAAAATAGTTGTGTAATTTTTAAAGTAAAAAAAAACATTGTTTTATAAGATTTTTTGAAGTGAGAATACGAAATTTTAATACCAGAGTGAGTTAACAATGTATGAAAAATAGTTGTGTAATTTTTAAAGTAAAAAAAAACATTGTTTTATAGATGTTTTGAAGTGAGAATACGAAATTTTAATACCAGAGTGAGTTAACAATGTATGAAAAATAGTTGTGTAATTTTTAAAGTAAAAAAAAACATTGTTTTATAGATGTTTTGAAGTGAGAATACGAAATTTTAATACCAGAGTGAGTTAACAATGTATGAAAAATAGTTGTGTAATTTTTAAAGTAAAAAAAACATTGTTTTATAGATGTTTTGGAGTGAGAATACGAAATTTTAATACCAGAGTGAGTTAACAATGTATGAAAAATAGTTGTGTAATTTTTAAAGTAAAAAAAAACATTGTTTTTGATATGTTTTGAAGTGAGAATACGAAATTTTAATACCAGAGTGAGTGAACAAAGAATGAAAAATAGTTGTGTAATTTTTAAAGTAAAAAAAAACATTGTTTTTGATATGTTTTGAAGTGAGAATACGAAATTTTAATACCAGAGTGAGTTAACAATGTATGAAAAATAGTTGTGTAATTTTTAAAGTAAAAAAAAACGATGTTTTATAGATGTTTTGAAGTGAGAATACGAAATTTTAATACCAGAGTGAGTTAACAATGTATGAAAAATAGTTGTGTAATTTTTAAAGTAAAAAAAAACATTGTTTTATAAGATTTTTTGAAGTGAGAATACGAAATTTTAATACCAGAGTGAGTTAACAATGTATGAAAAATAGTTGTGTAATTTTTAAAGTAAAAAAAAACATTGTTTTATAGATGTTTTGAAGTGAGAATACGAAATTTTAATACCAGAGTGAGTTAACAAAGAATGAAAAATAGTTGTGTAATTTTTAAAGTAAAAAAAAACGATGTTTTATAGATGTTTTGAAGTGAGAATACGAAATTTTAATACCAGAGTGAGTTAACAATGTATGAAAAATAGTTGTGTAATTTTTAAAGTAAAAAAAAACATTGTTTTTGATATGTTTTGAAGTGAGAATACGAAATTTTAATACCAGAGTGAGTTAACAATGTATGAAAAATAGTTGAGTAATTTTTAAAGTAAAAAAAAACATTGTTTTATAGATGTTTTGAAGTGAGAATACGAAATTTTAATACCAGAGTGAGTTAACAATGTATGAAAAATAGTTGTGTAATTTTTAAAGTAAAAAAAAACATTGTTTTTGATATGTTTTGAAGTGAGAATACGAAATTTTAATACCAGAGTGAGTTAACAAAGAATGAAAAATAGTTGTGTAATTTTTAAAGTAAAAAAAAACATTGTTTTATAGATGTTTTGAAGTGAGAATACGAAATTTTAATACCAGAGTGAGTTAACAATGTATGAAAAATAGTTGTGTAATTTTTAAAGTAAAAAAAAACATTGTTTTTGATATGTTTTGAAGTGAGAATACGAAATTTTAATACCAGAGTGAGTTAACAAAGAATGAAAAATAGTTGTGTAATTTTTAAAGTAAAAAAAAACATTGTTTTATAGATGTTTTGAAGTGAGAATACGAAATTTTAATACCAGAGTGAGTTAACAATGTATGAAAAATAGTTGTGTAATTTTTAAAGTAAAAAAAAACGATGTTTTATAGATGTTTTGAAGTGAGAATACGAAATTTTAATACCAGAGTGAGTTAACAATGTATGAAAAATAGTTGTGTAATTTTTAAAGTAAAAAAAAACATTGTTTTATATATGTTTTGAAGTGAGAATACGAAATTTTAATACCAGAGTGAGTTAACAATGTATGAAAAATAGTTGTGTAATTTTTAAAGTAAAAAAAAACATTGTTTTATATATGTTTTGAAGTGAGAATACGAAATTTTAATACCAGAGTGAGTTAACAATGTATGAAAAATAGTTGTGTAATTTTTAAAGTAAAAAAAAACATTGTTTTATAGATGTTTTGAAGTGAGAATACGAAATTTTAATACCAGAGTGAGTTAACAATGTATGAAAAATAGTTGTGTAATTTTTAAAGTAAAAAAAACATTGTTTTATAGATGTTTTGAAGTGAGAATACGAAATTTTAATACCAGAGTGAGTTAACAATGTATGAAAAATAGTTGTGTAATTTTTAAAGTAAAAAAAAACATTGTTTTTGATATGTTTTGAAGTGAGAATACGAAATTTTAATACCAGAGTGAGTGAACAAAGAATGAAAAATAGTTGTGTAATTTTTAAAGTAAAAAAAAACGATGTTTTATAGATGTTTTGAAGTGAGAATACGAAATTTTAATACCAGAGTGAGTTAACAATGTATGAAAAATAGTTGTGTAATTTTTAAAGTAAAAAAAAACATTGTTTTATAGATGTTTTGAAGTGAGAATACGAAATTTTAATACCAGAGTGAGTTAACAATGTATGAAAAATAGTTGTGTAATTTTTAAAGTAAAAAAAAACATTGTTTTATAGATGTTTTGAAGTGAGAATACGAAATTTTAATACCAGAGTGAGTTAACAATGTATGAAAAATAGTTGTGTAATTTTTAAAGTAAAAAAAAACATTGCTTTTGATATGTTTTGAAGTGAGAATACGAAATTTTAATACCAGAGTGAGTTAACAAAGAATGAAAAATAGTTGTGTAATTTTTAAAGTAAAAAAAAACGATGTTTTATAGATGTTTTGAAGTGAGAATACGAAATTTTAATACCAGAGTGAGTTAACAATGTATGAAAAATAGTTGTGTAATTTTTAAAGTAAAAAAAACATTGTTTTATAGATGTTTTGAAGTGAGAATACGAAATTTTAATACCAGAGTGAGTTAACAATGTATGAAAAATAGTTGTGTAATTTTTAAAGTAAAAAAAAACATTGTTTTTGATATGTTTTGAAGTGAGAATACGAAATTTTAATACCAGAGTGAGTTAACAAAGAATGAAAAAAAGTCAGTTTATTTTTAAAGTAAAAAAAAGCATAGTTTTTGAAGTGTTTTGAAGTGAGAATACGAAATTTTAATACCAGAGTGAGTTAACAATGTATGAAAAATAGTTGTGTAATTTTTAAAGTAAAAAAAAACATTGTTTTATAGATGTTTTGAAGTGAGAATACGAAATTTTAATACCAGAGTGAGTTAACAATGTATGAAAAATAGTTGTGTAATTTTTAAAGTAAAAAAAAACATTGTTTTATAGATGTTTTGAAGTGAGAATACGAAATTTTAATACCAGAGTGAGTTAACAATGTATGAAAAATAGTTGTGTAATTTTTAAAGTAAAAAAAAACATTGTTTTATAGATGTTTTGAAGTGAGAATACGAAATTTTAATACCAGAGTGAGTTAACAATGTATGAAAAATAGTTGTGTAATTTTTAAAGTAAAAAAAAACATTGTTTTTGATATGTTTTGAAGTGAGAATACGAAATTTTAATACCAGAGTGAGTTAACAATGTATGAAAAATAGTTGTGTAATTTTTAAAGTAAAAAAAAACATTGTTTTTGATATGTTTTGAAGTGAGAATACGAAATTTTAATACCAGAGTGAGTTAACAATGTATGAAAAATAGTTGTGTAATTTTTAAAGTAAAAAAAAACATTGTTTTATAGATGTTTTGAAGTGAGAATACGAAATTTTAATACCAGAGTGAGTTAACAATGTATGAAAAATAGTTGTGTAATTTTTAAAGTAAAAAAAAACATTGTTTTATATATGTTTTGAAGTGAGAATACGAAATTTTAATACCAGAGTGAGTGAACAAAGAATGAAAAATAGTTGTGTAATTTTTAAAGTAAAAAAAAACGATGTTTTATAGATGTTTTGAAGTGAGAATACGAAATTTTAATACCAGAGTGAGTTAACAATGTATGAAAAATAGTTGTGTAATTTTTAAAGTAAAAAAAACATTGTTTTATAGATGTTTTGAAGTGAGAATACGAAATTTTAATACCAGAGTGAGTTAACAATGTATGAAAAATAGTTGTGTAATTTTTAAAGTAAAAAAAAACATTGTTTTTGATATGTTTTGAAGTGAGAATACGAAATTTTAATACCAGAGTGAGTTAACAAAGAATGAAAAAAAGTCAGTTTATTTTTAAAGTAAAAAAAAGCATAGTTTTTGAAGTGTTTTGAAGTGAGAATACGAAATTTTAATACCAGAGTGAGTTAACAATGTATGAAAAATAGTTGTGTAATTTTTAAAGTAAAAAAAAACATTGTTTTATAGATGTTTTGAAGTGAGAATACGAAATTTTAATACCAGAGTGAGTTAACAATGTATGAAAAATAGTTGTGTAATTTTTAAAGTAAAAAAAAACATTGTTTTATAGATGTTTTGAAGTGAGAATACGAAATTTTAATACCAGAGTGAGTTAACAATGTATGAAAAATAGTTGTGTAATTTTTAAAGTAAAAAAAAACATTGTTTTATAGATGTTTTGAAGTGAGAATACGAAATTTTAATACCAGAGTGAGTTAACAATGTATGAAAAATAGTTGTGTAATTTTTAAAGTAAAAAAAAACATTGTTTTATAGATGTTTTGAAGTGAGAATACGAAATTTTAATACCAGAGTGAGTTAACAATGTATGAAAAATAGTTGTGTAATTTTTAAAGTAAAAAAAAACATTGTTTTATAAGATTTTTTGAAGTGAGAATACGAAATTTTAATACCAGAGTGAGTTAACAATGTATGAAAAATAGTTGTGTAATTTTTAAAGTAAAAAAAAACATTGTTTTATAGATGTTTTGAAGTGAGAATACGAAATTTTAATACCAGAGTGAGTTAACAATGTATGAAAAATAGTTGTGTAATTTTTAAAGTAAAAAAAACATTGTTTTATAGATGTTTTGAAGTGAGAATACGAAATTTTAATACCAGAGTGAGTTAACAATGTATGAAAAATAGTTGTGTAATTTTTAAAGTAAAAAAAAACATTGTTTTATAAGATTTTTTGAAGTGAGAATACGAAATTTTAATACCAGAGTGAGTTAACAATGTATGAAAAATAGTTGTGTAATTTTTAAAGTAAAAAAAAACATTGTTTTATATATGTTTTGAAGTGAGAATACGAAATTTTAATACCAGAGTGAGTTAACAATGTATGAAAAATAGTTGTGTAATTTTTAAAGTAAAAAAAAACATTGTTTTATAAGATTTTTTGAAGTGAGAATACGAAATTTTAATACCAGAGTGAGTTAACAATGTATGAAAAATAGTTGTGTAATTTTTAAAGTAAAAAAAAACATTGTTTTATAGATGTTTTGAAGTGAGAATACGAAATTTTAATACCAGAGTGAGTTAACAATGTATGAAAAATAGTTGTGTAATTTTTAAAGTAAAAAAAAACATTGTTTTATAAGATGTTTTGAAGTGAGAATACGAAATTTTAATACCAGAGTGAGTTAACAATGTATGAAAAATAGTTGTGTAATTTTTAAAGTAAAAAAAAACATTGTTTTATAGATGTTTTGAAGTGAGAATACGAAATTTTAATACCAGAGTGAGTTAACAATGTATGAAAAATAGTTGTGTAATTTTTAAAGTAAAAAAAAACATTGTTTTATAGATGTTTTGAAGTGAGAATACGAAATTTTAATACCAGAGTGAGTTAACAATGTATGAAAAATAGTTGAGTAATTTTTAAAGTAAAAAAAAACATTGTTTTATAGATGTTTTGAAGTGAGAATACGAAATTTTAATACCAGAGTGAGTTAACAATGTATGAAAAATAGTTGTGTAATTTTTAAAGTAAAAAAAACATTGTTTTATAGATGTTTTGAAGTGAGAATACGAAATTTTAATACCAGAGTGAGTTAACAATGTATGAAAAATAGTTGTGTAATTTTTAAAGTAAAAAAAAACATTGTTTTATATATGTTTTGAAGTGAGAATACGAAATTTTAATACCAGAGTGAGTTAACAATGTATGAAAAATAGTTGTGTAATTTTTAAAGTAAAAAAAAACATTGTTTTATAAGATTTTTTGAAGTGAGAATACGAAATTTTAATACCAGAGTGAGTTAACAATGTATGAAAAATAGTTGTGTAATTTTTAAAGTAAAAAAAAACATTGTTTTATAGATGTTTTGAAGTGAGAATACGAAATTTTAATACCAGAGTGAGTTAACAATGTATGAAAAATAGTTGTGTAATTTTTAAAGTAAAAAAAAACATTGTTTTATAAGATGTTTTGAAGTGAGAATACGAAATTTTAATACCAGAGTGAGTTAACAATGTATGAAAAATAGTTGTGTAATTTTTAAAGTAAAAAAAAACATTGTTTTATAGATGTTTTGAAGTGAGAATACGAAATTTTAATACCAGAGTGAGTTAACAATGTATGAAAAATAGTTGTGTAATTTTTAAAGTAAAAAAAAACATTGTTTTATAGATGTTTTGAAGTGAGAATACGAAATTTTAATACCAGAGTGAGTTAACAATGTATGAAAAATAGTTGAGTAATTTTTAAAGTAAAAAAAAACATTGTTTTATAGATGTTTTGAAGTGAGAATACGAAATTTTAATACCAGAGTGAGTTAACAATGTATGAAAAATAGTTGTGTAATTTTTAAAGTAAAAAAAACATTGTTTTATAGATGTTTTGAAGTGAGAATACGAAATTTTAATACCAGAGTGAGTTAACAATGTATGAAAAATAGTTGTGTAATTTTTAAAGTAAAAAAAAACATTGTTTTATAAGATTTTTTGAAGTGAGAATACGAAATTTTAATACCAGAGTGAGTTAACAATGTATGAAAAATAGTTGTGTAATTTTTAAAGTAAAAAAAAACATTGTTTTATAGATGTTTTGAAGTGAGAATACGAAATTTTAATACCAGAGTGAGTTAACAATGTATGAAAAATAGTTGTGTAATTTTTAAAGTAAAAAAAAACATTGTTTTATAGATGTTTTGAAGTGAGAATACGAAATTTTAATACCAGAGTGAGTTAACAATGTATGAAAATAAGTTGTGTAATTTTTAAAGTAAAAAAAAACATTGTTTTATAGATGTTTTGAAGTGAGAATACGAAATTTTAATACCAGAGTGAGTTAACAATGTATGAAAAATAGTTGTGTAATTTTTAAAGTAAAAAAAAACATTGTTTTATAAGATGTTTTGAAGTGAGAATACGAAATTTTAATACCAGAGTGAGTTAACAATGTATGAAAAATAGTTGTGTAATTTTTAAAGTAAAAAAAAACATTGTTTTTGATATGTTTTGAAGTGAGAATACGAAATTTTAATACCAGAGTGAGTTAACAATGTATGAAAAATAGTTGTGTAATTTTTAAAGTAAAAAAAAACATTGTTTTATAGATGTTTTGAAGTGAGAATACGAAATTTTAATACCAGAGTGAGTTAACAATGTATGAAAAATAGTTGTGTAATTTTTAAAGTAAAAAAAAACATTGTTTTATAGATGTTTTGAAGTGAGAATACGAAATTTTAATACCAGAGTGAGTTAACAATGTATGAAAAATAGTTGTGTAATTTTTAAAGTAAAAAAAAACATTGTTTTATAGATGTTTTGAAGTGAGAATACGAAATTTTAATACCAGAGTGAGTTAACAATGTATGAAAAATAGTTGTGTAATTTTTAAAGTAAAAAAAAACATTGTTTTATAGATGTTTTGAAGTGAGAATACGAAATTTTAATACCAGAGTGAGTTAACAATGTATGAAAAATAGTTGTGTAATTTTTAAAGTAAAAAAAACATTGTTTTATAGATGTTTTGAAGTGAGAATACGAAATTTTAATACCAGAGTGAGTTAACAATGTATGAAAAATAGTTGTGTAATTTTTAAAGTAAAAAAAAACATTGTTTTATAGATGTTTTGAAGTGAGAATACGAAATTTTAATACCAGAGTGAGTTAACAATGTATGAAAAATAGTTGTGTAATTTTTAAAGTAAAAAAAAACATTGTTTTATATATGTTTTGAAGTGAGAATACGAAATTTTAATACCAGAGTGAGTTAACAATGTATGAAAAATAGTTGTGTAATTTTTAAAGTAAAAAAAAACATTGTTTTATAAGATTTTTTGAAGTGAGAATACGAAATTTTAATACCAGAGTGAGTTAACAATGTATGAAAAATAGTTGTGTAATTTTTAAAGTAAAAAAAAACATTGTTTTATAGATGTTTTGAAGTGAGAATACGAAATTTTAATACCAGAGTGAGTTAACAATGTATGAAAAATAGTTGTGTAATTTTTAAAGTAAAAAAAAACATTGTTTTATAAGATGTTTTGAAGTGAGAATACGAAATTTTAATACCAGAGTGAGTTAACAATGTATGAAAAATAGTTGAGTAATTTTTAAAGTAAAAAAAAACATTGTTTTTGATATGTTTTGAAGTGAGAATACGAAATTTTAATACCAGAGTGAGTTAACAATGTATGAAAAATAGTTGTGTAATTTTTAAAGTAAAAAAAAACATTGTTTTATAGATGTTTTGAAGTGAGAATACGAAATTTTAATACCAGAGTGAGTTAACAATGTATGAAAAATAGTTGTGTAATTTTTAAAGTAAAAAAAAACATTGTTTTATAAGATGTTTTGAAGTGAGAATACGAAATTTTAATACCAGAGTGAGTTAACAATGTATGAAAAATAGTTGTGTAATTTTTAAAGTAAAAAAAAACATTGTTTTTGATATGTTTTGAAGTGAGAATACGAAATTTTAATACCAGAGTGAGTTAACAATGTATGAAAAATAGTTGTGTAATTTTTAAAGTAAAAAAAAACATTGTTTTATAAGATGTTTTGAAGTGAGAATACGAAATTTTAATACCAGAGTGAGTTAACAATGTATGAAAAATAGTTGTGTAATTTTTAAAGTAAAAAAAAACATTGTTTTATAGATGTTTTGAAGTGAGAATACGAAATTTTAATACCAGAGTGAGTTAACAATGTATGAAAAATAGTTGTGTAATTTTTAAAGTAAAAAAAAACATTGTTTTATAGATGTTTTGAAGTGAGAATACGAAATTTTAATACCAGAGTGAGTTAACAATGTATGAAAAATAGTTGTGTAATTTTTAAAGTAAAAAAAAACATTGTTTTATAAGATGTTTTGAAGTGAGAATACGAAATTTTAATACCAGAGTGAGTTAACAATGTATGAAAAATAGTTGTGTAATTTTTAAAGTAAAAAAAAACATTGTTTTTGATATGTTTTGAAGTGAGAATACGAAATTTTAATACCAGAGTGAGTTAACAATGTATGAAAAATAGTTGTGTAATTTTTAAAGTAAAAAAAAACATTGTTTTATAGATGTTTTGAAGTGAGAATACGAAATTTTAATACCAGAGTGAGTTAACAATGTATGAAAAATAGTTGTGTAATTTTTAAAGTAAAAAAAAACATTGTTTTATAGATGTTTTGAAGTGAGAATACGAAATTTTAATACCAGAGTGAGTTAACAATGTATGAAAAATAGTTGTGTAATTTTTAAAGTAAAAAAAAACATTGTTTTATAAGATTTTTTGAAGTGAGAATACGAAATTTTAATACCAGAGTGAGTTAACAATGTATGAAAAATAGTTGTGTAATTTTTAAAGTAAAAAAAAACATTGTTTTATAGATGTTTTGAAGTGAGAATACGAAATTTTAATACCAGAGTGAGTTAACAATGTATGAAAAATAGTTGTGTAATTTTTAAAGTAAAAAAAACATTGTTTTATAGATGTTTTGAAGTGAGAATACGAAATTTTAATACCAGAGTGAGTTAACAATGTATGAAAAATAGTTGTGTAATTTTTAAAGTAAAAAAAAACATTGTTTTATAAGATTTTTTGAAGTGAGAATACGAAATTTTAATACCAGAGTGAGTTAACAATGTATGAAAAATAGTTGTGTAATTTTTAAAGTAAAAAAAAACATTGTTTTATAGATGTTTTGAAGTGAGAATACGAAATTTTAATACCAGAGTGAGTTAACAATGTATGAAAAATAGTTGTGTAATTTTTAAAGTAAAAAAAAACATTGTTTTTGATATGTTTTGAAGTGAGAATACGAAATTTTAATACCAGAGTGAGTTAACAATGTATGAAAAATAGTTGTGTAATTTTTAAAGTAAAAAAAAACATTGTTTTTGATATGTTTTGAAGTGAGAATACGAAATTTTAATACCAGAGTGAGTTAACAATGTATGAAAAATAGTTGAGTAATTTTTAAAGTAAAAAAAAACATTGTTTTTGATATGTTTTGAAGTGAGAATACGAAATTTTAATACCAGAGTGAGTTAACAATGTATGAAAAATAGTTGAGTAATTTTTAAAGTAAAAAAAAACATTGTTTTTGATATGTTTTGAAGTGAGAATACGAAATTTTAATACCAGAGTGAGTTAACAATGTATGAAAAATAGTTGAGTAATTTTTAAAGTAAAAAAAAACATTGTTTTTGATATGTTTTGAAGTGAGAATACGAAATTTTAATACCAGAGTGAGTTAACAATGTATGAAAAATAGTTGAGTAATTTTTAAAGTAAAAAAAAACATTGTTTTTGATATGTTTTGAAGTGAGAATACGAAATTTTAATACCAGAGTGAGTTAACAATGTATGAAAAATAGTTGAGTAATTTTTAAAGTAAAAAAAAACATTGTTTTATAGATGTTTTGAAGTGAGAATACGAAATTTTAATACCAGAGTGAGTTAACAATGTATGAAAAATAGTTGTGTAATTTTTAAAGTAAAAAAAACATTGTTTTATAGATGTTTTGGAGTGAGAATACGAAATTTTAATACCAGAGTGAGTTAACAATGTATGAAAAATAGTTGTGTAATTTTTAAAGTAAAAAAAAACATTGTTTTTGATATGTTTTGAAGTGAGAATACGAAATTTTAATACCAGAGTGAGTGAACAAAGAATGAAAAATAGTTGTGTAATTTTTAAAGTAAAAAAAAACATTGTTTTTGATATGTTTTGAAGTGAGAATACGAAATTTTAATACCAGAGTGAGTTAACAATGTATGAAAAATAGTTGTGTAATTTTTAAAGTAAAAAAAAACGATGTTTTATAGATGTTTTGAAGTGAGAATACGAAATTTTAATACCAGAGTGAGTTAACAATGTATGAAAAATAGTTGTGTAATTTTTAAAGTAAAAAAAAACATTGTTTTATAAGATTTTTTGAAGTGAGAATACGAAATTTTAATACCAGAGTGAGTTAACAATGTATGAAAAATAGTTGTGTAATTTTTAAAGTAAAAAAAAACATTGTTTTATAGATGTTTTGAAGTGAGAATACGAAATTTTAATACCAGAGTGAGTTAACAATGTATGAAAAATAGTTGTGTAATTTTTAAAGTAAAAAAAAACATTGTTTTTGATATGTTTTGAAGTGAGAATACGAAATTTTAATACCAGAGTGAGTTAACAATGTATGAAAAATAGTTGAGTAATTTTTAAAGTAAAAAAAAACATTGTTTTTGATATGTTTTGAAGTGAGAATACGAAATTTTAATACCAGAGTGAGTTAACAATGTATGAAAAATAGTTGTGTAATTTTTAAAGTAAAAAAAAACATTGTTTTATAGATGTTTTGAAGTGAGAATACGAAATTTTAATACCAGAGTGAGTTAACAATGTATGAAAAATAGTTGTGTAATTTTTAAAGTAAAAAAAAACATTGTTTTATATATGTTTTGAAGTGAGAATACGAAATTTTAATACCAGAGTGAGTTAACAATGTATGAAAAATAGTTGTGTAATTTTTAAAGTAAAAAAAAACATTGTTTTATAAGATTTTTTGAAGTGAGAATACGAAATTTTAATACCAGAGTGAGTTAACAATGTATGAAAAATAGTTGTGTAATTTTTAAAGTAAAAAAAAACATTGTTTTATAGATGTTTTGAAGTGAGAATACGAAATTTTAATACCAGAGTGAGTTAACAATGTATGAAAAATAGTTGTGTAATTTTTAAAGTAAAAAAAAACATTGTTTTATAGATGTTTTGAAGTGAGAATACGAAATTTTAATACCAGAGTGAGTTAACAATGTATGAAAAATAGTTGTGTAATTTTTAAAGTAAAAAAAAACATTGTTTTATAGATGTTTTGAAGTGAGAATACGAAATTTTAATACCAGAGTGAGTTAACAATGTATGAAAAATAGTTGTGTAATTTTTAAAGTAAAAAAAAACATTGTTTTATAGATGTTTTGAAGTGAGAATACGAAATTTTAATACCAGAGTGAGTTAACAATGTATGAAAAATAGTTGTGTAATTTTTAAAGTAAAAAAAAACATTGTTTTATATATGTTTTGAAGTGAGAATACGAAATTTTAATACCAGAGTGAGTTAACAATGTATGAAAAATAGTTGTGTAATTTTTAAAGTAAAAAAAAACATTGTTTTATAAGATTTTTTGAAGTGAGAATACGAAATTTTAATACCAGAGTGAGTTAACAATGTATGAAAAATAGTTGTGTAATTTTTAAAGTAAAAAAAAACATTGTTTTATAGATGTTTTGAAGTGAGAATACGAAATTTTAATACCAGAGTGAGTTAACAATGTATGAAAAATAGTTGTGTAATTTTTAAAGTAAAAAAAAACATTGTTTTATAAGATGTTTTGAAGTGAGAATACGAAATTTTAATACCAGAGTGAGTTAACAATGTATGAAAAATAGTTGTGTAATTTTTAAAGTAAAAAAAACATTGTTTTATAGATGTTTTGAAGTGAGAATACGAAATTTTAATACCAGAGTGAGTTAACAATGTATGAAAAATAGTTGTGTAATTTTTAAAGTAAAAAAAAACATTGTTTTTGATATGTTTTGAAGTGAGAATACGAAATTTTAATACCAGAGTGAGTTAACAAAGAATGAAAAAAAGTCAGTTTATTTTTACAGAGAAAAAAAGCATAGTTTTTGAAGTGTTTTGAAGTGAGAATACGAAATTTTAATACCAGAGTGAGTTAACAATGTATGAAAAATAGTTGTGTAATTTTTAAAGTAAAAAAAAACATTGTTTTTGATATGTTTTGAAGTGAGAATACGAAATTTTAATACCAGAGTGAGTTAACAAAGAATGAAAAAAAGTCAGTTTATTTTTACAGAGAAAAAAAGCATAGTTTTTGAAGTGTTTTGAAGTGAGAATACGAAATTTTAATACCAGAGTGAGTTAACAATGTATGAAAAATATTTGAGTAATTTTTAAAGTAAAAAAAAACATTGTTTTTGATATGTTTTGAAGTGAGAATACGAAATTTTAATACCAGAGTGAGTTAACAATGTATGAAAAATAGTTGTGTAATTTTTAAAGTAAAAAAAAACATTGTTTTATAGATGTTTTGAAGTGAGAATACGAAATTTTAATACCAGAGTGAGTTAACAATGTATGAAAAATAGTTGTGTAATTTTTAAAGTAAAAAAAAACATTGTTTTTGATATGTTTTGAAGTGAGAATACGAAATTTTAATACCAGAGTGAGTTAACAATGTATGAAAAATAGTTGTGTAATTTTTAAAGTAAAAAAAAACATTGTTTTATATATGTTTTGAAGTGAGAATACGAAATTTTAATACCAGAGTGAGTTAACAATGTATGAAAAATAGTTGTGTAATTTTTAAAGTAAAAAAAAACATTGTTTTTGATATGTTTTGAAGTGAGAATACGAAATTTTAATACCAGAGTGAGTTAACAAAGAATGAAAAAAAGTCAGTTTATTTTTACAGAGAAAAAAAGCATAGTTTTTGAAGTGTTTTGAAGTGAGAATACGAAATTTTAATACCAGAGTGAGTTAACAATGTATGAAAAATATTTGAGTAATTTTTAAAGTAAAAAAAAACATTGTTTTTGATATGTTTTGAAGTGAGAATACGAAATTTTAATACCAGAGTGAGTTAACAATGTATGAAAAATAGTTGTGTAATTTTTAAAGTAAAAAAAAACATTGTTTTATAGATGTTTTGAAGTGAGAATACGAAATTTTAATACCAGAGTGAGTTAACAATGTATGAAAAATAGTTGAGTAATTTTTAAAGTAAAAAAAAACATTGTTTTATAGATGTTTTGAAGTGAGAATACGAAATTTTAATACCAGAGTGAGTTAACAATGTATGAAAAATAGTTGTGTAATTTTTAAAGTAAAAAAAAACATTGTTTTTGATATGTTTTGAAGTGAGAATACGAAATTTTAATACCAGAGTGAGTTAACAATGTATGAAAAATAGTTGTGTAATTTTTAAAGTAAAAAAAAACATTGTTTTATAGATGTTTTGAAGTGAGAATACGAAATTTTAATACCAGAGTGAGTTAACAATGTATGAAAAATAGTTGTGTAATTTTTAAAGTAAAAAAAAACATTGTTTTTGATATGTTTTGAAGTGAGAATACGAAATTTTAATACCAGAGTGAGTTAACAATGTATGAAAAATAGTTGTGTAATTTTTAAAGTAAAAAAAAACATTGTTTTATATATGTTTTGAAGTGAGAATACGAAATTTTAATACCAGAGTGAGTTAACAATGTATGAAAAATAGTTGTGTAATTTTTAAAGTAAAAAAAAACATTGTTTTATAAGATTTTTTGAAGTGAGAATACGAAATTTTAATACCAGAGTGAGTTAACAATGTATGAAAAATAGTTGAGTAATTTTTAAAGTAAAAAAAAACATTGTTTTTGATATGTTTTGAAGTGAGAATACGAAATTTTAATACCAGAGTGAGTTAACAATGTATGAAAAATAGTTGAGTAATTTTTAAAGTAAAAAAAAACATTGTTTTTGATATGTTTTGAAGTGAGAATACGAAATTTTAATACCAGAGTGAGTTAACAATGTATGAAAAATAGTTGAGTAATTTTTAAAGTAAAAAAAAACATTGTTTTTGATATGTTTTGAAGTGAGAATACGAAATTTTAATACCAGAGTGAGTTAACAATGTATGAAAAATAGTTGTGTAATTTTTAAAGTAAAAAAAAACATTGTTTTTGATATGTTTTGAAGTGAGAAATTAAAATTTTAATACCAGAGTGAGTTAACAATGTATGAAAAATAGTTGAGTAATTTTTAAAGTAAAAAAAAACATTGTTTTTGATATGTTTTGAAGTGAGAATACGAAATTTTAATACCAGAGTGAGTTAACAAAGAATGAAAAATAGTTGTGTAATTTTTAAAGTAAAAAAAAACATTGTTTTTGATATGTTTTGAAGTGAGAATACGAAATTTTAATACCAGAGTGAGTTAACAATGTATGAAAAATAGTTGAGTAATTTTTAAAGTAAAAAAAAACATTGTTTTTGATATGTTTTGAAGTGAGAAATTAAAATTTTAATACCAGAGTGAGTTAACAATGTATGAAAAATAGTTGTGTAATTTTTAAAGTAAAAAAAAACATTGTTTTTGATATGTTTTGAAGTGAGAATACGAAATTTTAATACCAGAGTGAGTTAACAATGTATGAAAAATAGTTGTGTAATTTTTAAAGTAAAAAAAACATTGTTTTTGATATGTTTTGAAGTGAGAATACGAAATTTTAATACCAGAGTGAGTTAACAATGTATGAAAAATAGTTGTGTAATTTTTAAAGTAAAAAAAAACATTGTTTTTGATATGTTTTGAAGTGAGAATACGAAATTTTAATACCAGAGTGAGTTAACAATGTATGAAAAATAGTTGAGTAATTTTTAAAGTAAAAAAAACATTGTTTTTGATATGTTTTGAAGTGAGAATACGAAATTTTAATACCAGAGTGAGTTAACAATGTATGAAAAATAGTTGAGTAATTTTTAAAGTAAAAAAAAACATTGTTTTTGATATGTTTTGAAGTGAGAATACGAAATTTTAATACCAGAGTGAGTTAACAATGTATGAAAAATAGTTGTGTAATTTTTAAAGTAAAAAAAAACATTGTTTTTGATATGTTTTGAAGTGAGAATACGAAATTTTAATACCAGAGTGAGTTAACAATGTATGAAAAATAGTTGAGTAATTTTTAAAGTAAAAAAAAACATTGTTTTTGATATGTTTTGAAGTGAGAATACGAAATTTTAATACCAGAGTGAGTTAACAATGTATGAAAAATAGTTGTGTAATTTTTAAAGTAAAAAAAAACATTGTTTTTGATATGTTTTGAAGTGAGAAATTAAAATTTTAATACCAGAGTGAGTTAACAATGTATGAAAAATAGTTGAGTAATTTTTAAAGTAAAAAAAAACATTGTTTTTGATATGTTTTGAAGTGAGAATACGAAATTTTAATACCAGAGTGAGTTAACAATGTATGAAAAATAGTTGAGTAATTTTTAAAGTAAAAAAAAACATTGTTTTTGATATGTTTTGAAGTGAGAATACGAAATTTTAATACCAGAGTGAGTTAACAATGTATGAAAAATAGTTGAGTAATTTTTAAAGTAAAAAAAAACATTGTTTTTGATATGTTTTGAAGTGAGAATACGAAATTTTAATACCAGAGTGAGTTAACAAAGAATGAAAAATAGTTGTGTAATTTTTAAAGTAAAAAAAAACATTGTTTTTGATATGTTTTGAAGTGAGAATACGAAATTTTAATACCAGAGTGAGTTAACAATGTATGAAAAATAGTTGAGTAATTTTTAAAGTAAAAAAAAACATTGTTTTTGATATGTTTTGAAGTGAGAAATTAAAATTTTAATACCAGAGTGAGTTAACAATGTATGAAAAATAGTTGTGTAATTTTTAAAGTAAAAAAAAACATTGTTTTTGATATGTTTTGAAGTGAGAATACGAAATTTTAATACCAGA
>CAMPDV010005779.1:0-22931 GCA_946699065.1 Loxodes magnus | reverse complement strand
ATCACTTTTCTATAGGCTAACTTTCATCTACAAGCATATCTTGACAAACCGAATACAGATTCGTAATTATTATATTATTACTAACATTTTGGATATTCTAACTTATATTTTAGTGCTTGCCACGAAAACTTATCATTAGATATTCTTTTCTTACTTTACTTCTTCACTTTTCTATAGGCTAACTTTCATCTACAAGCATATCTTGACAAAACGAATACAGATTCGTAATTATTATATTATTACTAACATTTTGGATATTCTAACTTATATTTTAGTGCTTGCCACGAAAACTTATCATTAGATATTCTTTTCTTACTTTACTTCTTCACTTTTCTATAGGCTAACTTTCATCTACAAGCATATCTTGACAAACCGAATACAGATTCGTAATTATTATATTATTACTAACATTTTGGATATTCTAACTTATATTTTAGTGCTTGCTACGAAAACTTATCATTAGATATTCTTTTCTTACTTTACTTCTTCACTTTTCTATAGGCTAACTTTCATCTACAAGCATATCTTGACAAACCGAATACAGATTCGTAATTATTATATTATTACTAACATTTTGGATATTCTAACTTATATTTTAGTGCTTGCTACGAAAACTTATCATTAGATATTCTTTTCTTACTTTACTTCTTCACTTTTCTATAGGCTAACTTTCATCTACAAGCATATCTTGACAAAACGAATACAGATTCGTAATTATTATATAATAACTAACATTTTGGATATTCTAACTTATATTTTAGTGCTTGCCACGAAAACTTATCATTAGATATTCTTTTCTTACTTTACTTCTTCACTTTTCTATAGGCTAACTTTCATCTACAAGCATATCTTGACAAAACGAATACAGATTCGTAATTATTATATTATTACTAACATTTTGGATATTCTAACTTATATTTTAGTGCTTGCTACGAAAACTTATCATTAGATATTCTTTTCTTACTTTACTTCTTCACTTTTCTATAGGCTAACTTTCATCTACAAGCATATCTTGACAAAACGAATACAGATTCGTAATTATTATATTATTACTAACATTTTGGATATTCTAACTTATATTTTAGTGCTTGCTACGAAAACTTATCATTAGATATTCTTTTCTTACTTTACTTCTTCACTTTTCTATAGGCTAACTTTCATCTACAAGCATATCTTGACAAACCGAATACAGATTCGTAATTATTATATTATTACTAACATTTTGGATATTCTAACTTATATTTTAGTGCTTGCCACGAAAACTTATCATTAGATATTCTTTTCTTACTTTACTTCTTCACTTTTCTATAGGCTAACTTTCATCTACAAGCATATCTTGACAAAACGAATACAGATTCGTAATTATTATATTATTACTAACATTTTGGATATTCTAACTTATATTTTAGTGCTTGCCACGAAAACTTATCATTAGATATTCTTTTCTTACTTTACTTCTTCACTTTTCTATAGGCTAACTTTCATCTACAAGCATATCTTGACAAACCGAATACAGATTCGTAATTATTATATTATTACTAACATTTTGAATATTCTAACTTATATTTTAGTGCTTGCTACGAAAACTTATCATTAGATATTCTTTTCTTACTTTACTTCTTCACTTTTCTATAGGCTAACTTTCATCTACAAGCATATCTTGACAAACCGAATACAGATTCGTAATTATTATATTATTACTAACATTTTGGATATTCTAACTTATATTTTAGTGCTTGCTACGAAAACTTATCATTAGATATTCTTTTCTTACTTTACTTCTTCACTTTTCTATAGGCTAACTTTCATCTACAAGCATATCTTGACAAAACGAATACAGATTCGTAATTATTATATAATAACTAACATTTTGGATATTCTAACTTATATTTTAGTGCTTGCCACGAAAACTTATCATTAGATATTCTTTTCTTACTTTACTTCTTCACTTTTCTATAGGCTAACTTTCATCTACAAGCATATCTTGACAAAACGAATACAGATTCGTAATTATTATATTATTACTAACATTTTGGATATTCTAACTTATATTTTAGTGCTTGCTACGAAAACTTATCATTAGATATTCTTTTCTTACTTTACTTCTTCACTTTTCTATAGGCTAACTTTCATCTACAAGCATATCTTGACAAAACGAATACAGATTCGTAATTATTATATTATTACTAACATTTTGGATATTCTAACTTATATTTTAGTGCTTGCTACGAAAACTTATCATTAGATATTCTTTTCTTACTTTACTTCTTCACTTTTCTATAGGCTAACTTTCATCTACAAGCATATCTTGACAAACCGAATACAGATTCGTAATTATTATATTATTACTAACATTTTGGATATTCTAACTTATATTTTAGTGCTTGCCACGAAAACTTATCATTAGATATTCTTTTCTTACTTTACTTCTTCACTTTTCTATAGGCTAACTTTCATCTACAAGCATATCTTGACAAACCGAATACAGATTCGTAATTATTATATTATTACTAACATTTTGAATATTCTAACTTATATTTTAGTGCTTGCTACGAAAACTTATCATTAGATATTCTTTTCTTACTTTACTTCTTCACTTTTCTATAGGCTAACTTTCATCTACAAGCATATCTTGACAAACCGAATACAGATTCGTAATTATTATATTATTACTAACATTTTGAATATTCTAACTTATATTTTAGTGCTTGCTACGAAAACTTATCATTAGATATTCTTTTCTTACTTTACTTCTTCACTTTTCTATAGGCTAACTTTCATCTACAAGCATATCTTGACAAAACGAATACAGATTCGTAATTATTATATTATTACTAACATTTTGGATATTCTAACTTATATTTTAGTGCTTGCTACGAAAACTTATCATTAGATATTCTTTTCTTACTTTACTTCTTCACTTTTCTATAGGCTAACTTTCATCTACAAGCATATCTTGACAAACCGAATACAGATTCGTAATTATTATATTATTACTAACATTTTGAATATTCTAACTTATATTTTAGTGCTTGCTACGAAAACTTATCATTAGATATTCTTTTCTTACTTTACTTCTTCACTTTTCTATAGGCTAACTTTCATCTACAAGCATATCTTGACAAACCGAATACAGATTCGTAATTATTATATTATTACTAACATTTTGAATATTCTAACTTATATTTTAGTGCTTGCTACGAAAACTTATCATTAGATATTCTTTTCTTACTTTACTTCTTCACTTTTCTATAGGCTAACTTTCATCTACAAGCATATCTTGACAAAACGAATACAGATTCGTAATTATTATATAATAACTAACATTTTGGATATTCTAACTTATATTTTAGTGCTTGCCACGAAAACTTATCATTAGATATTCTTTTCTTACTTTACTTCTTCACTTTTCTATAGGCTAACTTTCATCTACAAGCATATCTTGACAAACCGAATACAGATTCGTAATTATTATATTATTACTAACATTTTGAATATTCTAACTTATATTTTAGTGCTTGCTACGAAAACTTATCATTAGATATTCTTTTCTTACTTTACTTCTTCACTTTTCTATAGGCTAACTTTCATCTACAAGCATATCTTGACAAAACGAATACAGATTCGTAATTATTATATAATAACTAACATTTTGAATATTCTAACTTATATTTTAGTGCTTGCTACGAAAACTTATCATTAGATATTCTTTTCTTACTTTACTTCTTCACTTTTCTATAGGCTAACTTTCATCTACAAGCATATCTTGACAAAACGAATACAGATTCGTAATTATTATATAATAACTAACATTTTGGATATTCTAACTTATATTTTAGTGCTTGCCACGAAAACTTATCATTAGATATTCTTTTCTTACTTTACTTCTTCACTTTTCTATAGGCTAACTTTCATCTACAAGCATATCTTGACAAACCGAATACAGATTCGTAATTATTATATTATTACTAACATTTTGAATATTCTAACTTATATTTTAGTGCTTGCTACGAAAACTTATCATTAGATATTCTTTTCTTACTTTACTTCTTCACTTTTCTATAGGCTAACTTTCATCTACAAGCATATCTTGACAAACCGAATACAGATTCGTAATTATTATATTATTACTAACATTTTGAATATTCTAACTTATATTTTAGTGCTTGCTACGAAAACTTATCATTAGATATTCTTTTCTTACTTTACTTCTTCACTTTTCTATAGGCTAACTTTCATCTACAAGCATATCTTGACAAAACGAATACAGATTCGTAATTATTATATAATAACTAACATTTTGAATATTCTAACTTATATTTTAGTGCTTGCTACGAAAACTTATCATTAGATATTCTTTTCTTACTTTACTTCTTCACTTTTCTATAGGCTAACTTTCATCTACAAGCATATCTTGACAAACCGAATACAGATTCGTAATTATTATATTATTACTAACATTTTGGATATTCTAACTTATATTTTAGTGCTTGCCACGAAAACTTATCATTAGATATTCTTTTCTTACTTTACTTCTTCACTTTTCTATAGGCTAACTTTCATCTACAAGCATATCTTGACAAACCGAATACAGATTCGTAATTATTATATTATTACTAACATTTTGAATATTCTAACTTATATTTTAGTGCTTGCTACGAAAACTTATCATTAGATATTCTTTTCTTACTTTACTTCTTCACTTTTCTATAGGCTAACTTTCATCTACAAGCATATCTTGACAAAACGAATACAGATTCGTAATTATTATATAATAACTAACATTTTGGATATTCTAACTTATATTTTAGTGCTTGCCACGAAAACTTATCATTAGATATTCTTTTCTTACTTTACTTCTTCACTTTTCTATAGGCTAACTTTCATCTACAAGCATATCTTGACAAACCGAATACAGATTCGTAATTATTATATTATTACTAACATTTTGAATATTCTAACTTATATTTTAGTGCTTGCTACGAAAACTTATCATTAGATATTCTTTTCTTACTTTACTTCTTCACTTTTCTATAGGCTAACTTTCATCTACAAGCATATCTTGACAAAACGAATACAGATTCGTAATTATTATATAATAACTAACATTTTGGATATTCTAACTTATATTTTAGTGCTTGCCACGAAAACTTATCATTAGATATTCTTTTCTTACTTTACTTCTTCACTTTTCTATAGGCTAACTTTCATCTACAAGCATATCTTGACAAACCGAATACAGATTCGTAATTATTATATTATTACTAACATTTTGAATATTCTAACTTATATTTTAGTGCTTGCTACGAAAACTTATCATTAGATATTCTTTTCTTACTTTACTTCTTCACTTTTCTATAGGCTAACTTTCATCTACAAGCATATCTTGACAAAACGAATACAGATTCGTAATTATTATATAATAACTAACATTTTGAATATTCTAACTTATATTTTAGTGCTTGCTACGAAAACTTATCATTAGATATTCTTTTCTTACTTTACTTCTTCACTTTTCTATAGGCTAACTTTCATCTACAAGCATATCTTGACAAAACGAATACAGATTCGTAATTATTATATAATAACTAACATTTTGGATATTCTAACTTATATTTTAGTGCTTGCCACGAAAACTTATCATTAGATATTCTTTTCTTACTTTACTTCTTCACTTTTCTATAGGCTAACTTTCATCTACAAGCATATCTTGACAAACCGAATACAGATTCGTAATTATTATATTATTACTAACATTTTGAATATTCTAACTTATATTTTAGTGCTTGCTACGAAAACTTATCATTAGATATTCTTTTCTTACTTTACTTCTTCACTTTTCTATAGGCTAACTTTCATCTACAAGCATATCTTGACAAAACGAATACAGATTCGTAATTATTATATAATAACTAACATTTTGGATATTCTAACTTATATTTTAGTGCTTGCCACGAAAACTTATCATTAGATATTCTTTTCTTACTTTACTTCTTCACTTTTCTATAGGCTAACTTTCATCTACAAGCATATCTTGACAAACCGAATACAGATTCGTAATTATTATATTATTACTAACATTTTGAATATTCTAACTTATATTTTAGTGCTTGCTACGAAAACTTATCATTAGATATTCTTTTCTTACTTTACTTCTTCACTTTTCTATAGGCTAACTTTCATCTACAAGCATATCTTGACAAAACGAATACAGATTCGTAATTATTATATTATTACTAACATTTTGGATATTCTAACTTATATTTTAGTGCTTGCTACGAAAACTTATCATTAGATATTCTTTTCTTACTTTACTTCTTCACTTTTCTATAGGCTAACTTTCATCTACAAGCATATCTTGACAAACCGAATACAGATTCGTAATTATTATATTATTACTAACATTTTGGATATTCTAACTTATATTTTAGTGCTTGCTACGAAAACTTATCATTAGATATTCTTTTCTTACTTTACTTCTTCACTTTTCTATAGGCTAACTTTCATCTACAAGCATATCTTGACAAAACGAATACAGATTCGTAATTATTATATTATTACTAACATTTTGGATATTCTAACTTATATTTTAGTGCTTGCTACGAAAACTTATCATTAGATATTCTTTTCTTACTTTACTTCTTCACTTTTCTATAGGCTAACTTTCATCTACAAGCATATCTTGACAAACCGAATACAGATTCGTAATTATTATATTATTACTAACATTTTGAATATTCTAACTTATATTTTAGTGCTTGCTACGAAAACTTATCATTAGATATTCTTTTCTTACTTTACTTCTTCACTTTTCTATAGGCTAACTTTCATCTACAAGCATATCTTGACAAACCGAATACAGATTCGTAATTATTATATTATTACTAACATTTTGAATATTCTAACTTATATTTTAGTGCTTGCTACGAAAACTTATCATTAGATATTCTTTTCTTACTTTACTTCTTCACTTTTCTATAGGCTAACTTTCATCTACAAGCATATCTTGACAAAACGAATACAGATTCGTAATTATTATATAATAACTAACATTTTGGATATTCTAACTTATATTTTAGTGCTTGCCACGAAAACTTATCATTAGATATTCTTTTCTTACTTTACTTCTTCACTTTTCTATAGGCTAACTTTCATCTACAAGCATATCTTGACAAACCGAATACAGATTCGTAATTATTATATTATTACTAACATTTTGAATATTCTAACTTATATTTTAGTGCTTGCTACGAAAACTTATCATTAGATATTCTTTTCTTACTTTACTTCTTCACTTTTCTATAGGCTAACTTTCATCTACAAGCATATCTTGACAAAACGAATACAGATTCGTAATTATTATATAATAACTAACATTTTGAATATTCTAACTTATATTTTAGTGCTTGCTACGAAAACTTATCATTAGATATTCTTTTCTTACTTTACTTCTTCACTTTTCTATAGGCTAACTTTCATCTACAAGCATATCTTGACAAAACGAATACAGATTCGTAATTATTATATAATAACTAACATTTTGGATATTCTAACTTATATTTTAGTGCTTGCCACGAAAACTTATCATTAGATATTCTTTTCTTACTTTACTTCTTCACTTTTCTATAGGCTAACTTTCATCTACAAGCATATCTTGACAAACCGAATACAGATTCGTAATTATTATATTATTACTAACATTTTGAATATTCTAACTTATATTTTAGTGCTTGCTACGAAAACTTATCATTAGATATTCTTTTCTTACTTTACTTCTTCACTTTTCTATAGGCTAACTTTCATCTACAAGCATATCTTGACAAAACGAATACAGATTCGTAATTATTATATTATTACTAACATTTTGGATATTCTAACTTATATTTTAGTGCTTGCTACGAAAACTTATCATTAGATATTCTTTTCTTACTTTACTTCTTCACTTTTCTATAGGCTAACTTTCATCTACAAGCATATCTTGACAAAACGAATACAGATTCGTAATTATTATATAATAACTAACATTTTGGATATTCTAACTTATATTTTAGTGCTTGCCACGAAAACTTATCATTAGATATTCTTTTCTTACTTTACTTCTTCACTTTTCTATAGGCTAACTTTCATCTACAAGCATATCTTGACAAAACGAATACAGATTCGTAATTATTATATTATTACTAACATTTTGGATATTCTAACTTATATTTTAGTGCTTGCCACGAAAACTTATCATTAGATATTCTTTTCTTACTTTACTTCTTCACTTTTCTATAGGCTAACTTTCATCTACAAGCATATCTTGACAAACCGAATACAGATTCGTAATTATTATATTATTACTAACATTTTGAATATTCTAACTTATATTTTAGTGCTTGCTACGAAAACTTATCATTAGATATTCTTTTCTTACTTTACTTCTTCACTTTTCTATAGGCTAACTTTCATCTACAAGCATATCTTGACAAAACGAATACAGATTCGTAATTATTATATTATTACTAACATTTTGGATATTCTAACTTATATTTTAGTGCTTGCTACGAAAACTTATCATTAGATATTCTTTTCTTACTTTACTTCTTCACTTTTCTATAGGCTAACTTTCATCTACAAGCATATCTTGACAAAACGAATACAGATTCGTAATTATTATATAATAACTAACATTTTGGATATTCTAACTTATATTTTAGTGCTTGCCACGAAAACTTATCATTAGATATTCTTTTCTTACTTTACTTCTTCACTTTTCTATAGGCTAACTTTCATCTACAAGCATATCTTGACAAAACGAATACAGATTCGTAATTATTATATTATTACTAACATTTTGGATATTCTAACTTATATTTTAGTGCTTGCCACGAAAACTTATCATTAGATATTCTTTTCTTACTTTACTTCTTCACTTTTCTATAGGCTAACTTTCATCTACAAGCATATCTTGACAAACCGAATACAGATTCGTAATTATTATATTATTACTAACATTTTGGATATTCTAACTTATATTTTAGTGCTTGCTACGAAAACTTATCATTAGATATTCTTTTCTTACTTTACTTCTTCACTTTTCTATAGGCTAACTTTCATCTACAAGCATATCTTGACAAAACGAATACAGATTCGTAATTATTATATTATTACTAACATTTTGGATATTCTAACTTATATTTTAGTGCTTGCTACGAAAACTTATCATTAGATATTCTTTTCTTACTTTACTTCTTCACTTTTCTATAGGCTAACTTTCATCTACAAGCATATCTTGACAAACCGAATACAGATTCGTAATTATTATATTATTACTAACATTTTGGATATTCTAACTTATATTTTAGTGCTTGCCACGAAAACTTATCATTAGATATTCTTTTCTTACTTTACTTCTTCACTTTTCTATAGGCTAACTTTCATCTACAAGCATATCTTGACAAACCGAATACAGATTCGTAATTATTATATTATTACTAACATTTTGAATATTCTAACTTATATTTTAGTGCTTGCTACGAAAACTTATCATTAGATATTCTTTTCTTACTTTACTTCTTCACTTTTCTATAGGCTAACTTTCATCTACAAGCATATCTTGACAAACCGAATACAGATTCGTAATTATTATATTATTACTAACATTTTGAATATTCTAACTTATATTTTAGTGCTTGCTACGAAAACTTATCATTAGATATTCTTTTCTTACTTTACTTCTTCACTTTTCTATAGGCTAACTTTCATCTACAAGCATATCTTGACAAAACGAATACAGATTCGTAATTATTATATTATTACTAACATTTTGGATATTCTAACTTATATTTTAGTGCTTGCTACGAAAACTTATCATTAGATATTCTTTTCTTACTTTACTTCTTCACTTTTCTATAGGCTAACTTTCATCTACAAGCATATCTTGACAAAACGAATACAGATTCGTAATTATTATATAATAACTAACATTTTGAATATTCTAACTTATATTTTAGTGCTTGCTACGAAAACTTATCATTAGATATTCTTTTCTTACTTTACTTCTTCACTTTTCTATAGGCTAACTTTCATCTACAAGCATATCTTGACAAAACGAATACAGATTCGTAATTATTATATAATAACTAACATTTTGGATATTCTAACTTATATTTTAGTGCTTGCCACGAAAACTTATCATTAGATATTCTTTTCTTACTTTACTTCTTCACTTTTCTATAGGCTAACTTTCATCTACAAGCATATCTTGACAAACCGAATACAGATTCGTAATTATTATATTATTACTAACATTTTGAATATTCTAACTTATATTTTAGTGCTTGCTACGAAAACTTATCATTAGATATTCTTTTCTTACTTTACTTCTTCACTTTTCTATAGGCTAACTTTCATCTACAAGCATATCTTGACAAAACGAATACAGATTCGTAATTATTATATTATTACTAACATTTTGGATATTCTAACTTATATTTTAGTGCTTGCTACGAAAACTTATCATTAGATATTCTTTTCTTACTTTACTTCTTCACTTTTCTATAGGCTAACTTTCATCTACAAGCATATCTTGACAAACCGAATACAGATTCGTAATTGTAATATTATAACTAACATTTTGCATATTCTAACTTATATTTTAGTGCTTGCTACGAAAACTTATCATTAGATATTCTTTTCTTACTTTACTTCTTCACTTTTCTAAATACTTATTACTTCTCAAAGCATACTCCTTAAAACTGAAATTCTATCTTCTTCTCTTACTTTACTTATTTCACTTTTCTATAGGCTAACTTTCATCTACAAGCATATCTTGACAAACCGAATACAGATTCGTAATTGTGACATTATTACTAACATTTTGGATATTCTAACTTATATTTTAGTGCTTGCTACGAAAACTTATCATTAGATATTCTTTTCTTACTTTACTTCTTCACTTTTCTATAGGCTAACTTTCATCTACAAGCATATCTTGACAAACCGAATACAGATTCGTAATTATTGTATAATAATTAACATTTTGGATATTCTATCTTATATTTTAGTGCTTGCTACGAAAACTTATCATTAGATATTCTTTTCTTACTTTACTTCTTCACTTTTCTATAGGCTAACTTTCATCTACAAGCATATCTTGACAAACCGAATACAGATTCGTAATTGTGACATTATTACTAACATTTTGGATATTCTAACTTATATTTTAGTGCTTGCTACGAAAACTTATCATTAGATATTCTTTTCTTACTTTACTTCTTCACTTTTCTATAGGCTAACTTTCATCTACAAGCATATCTTGACAAACCGAATACAGATTCGTAATTGTAATATTATAACTAACATTTTGGATATTCTATCTTATATTTTAGTGCTTGCTACGAAAACTTATCATTAGATATTCTTTTCTTACTTTACTTCTTCACTTTTCTATAGGCTAACTTTCATCTACAAGCATATCTTGACAAACCGAATACAGATTCGTAATTGTAATATTATAACTAACATTTTGCATATTCTAACTTATATTTTAGTGCTTGCTACGAAAACTTATCATTAGATATTCTTTTCTTACTTTACTTCTTCACTTTTCTAAATACTTATTACTTCTCAAAGCATACTCCTTAAAACTGAAATTCTATCTTCTTCTCTTACTTTACTTATTTCACTTTTCTATAGGCTAACTTTCATCTACAAGCATATCTTGACAAACCGAATACAGATTCGTAATTGTGACATTATTACTAACATTTTGGATATTCTAACTTATATTTTAGTGCTTGCTACGAAAACTTATCATTAGATATTCTTTTCTTACTTTACTTCTTCACTTTTCTATAGGCTAACTTTCATCTACAAGCATATCTTGACAAACCGAATACAGATTCGTAATTATTGTATAATAATTAACATTTTGGATATTCTATCTTATATTTTAGTGCTTGCTACGAAAACTTATCATTAGATATTCTTTTCTTACTTTACTTCTTCACTTTTCTATAGGCTAACTTTCATCTACAAGCATATCTTGACAAACCGAATACAGATTCGTAATTGTAATATTATAACTAACATTTTGCATATTCTAACTTATATTTTAGTGCTTGCTACGAAAACTTATCATTAGATATTCTTTTCTTACTTTACTTCTTCACTTTTCTAAATACTTATTACTTCTCAAAGCATACTCCTTAAAACTGAAATTCTATCTTCTTCTCTTACTTTACTTATTTCACTTTTCTATAGGCTAACTTTCATCTACAAGCATATCTTGACAAACCGAATACAGATTCGTAATTGTGACATTATTACTAACATTTTGGATATTCTAACTTATATTTTAGTGCTTGCTACGAAAACTTATCATTAGATATTCTTTTCTTACTTTACTTCTTCACTTTTCTATAGGCTAACTTTCATCTACAAGCATATCTTGACAAACCGAATACAGATTCGTAATTATTGTATAATAATTAACATTTTGGATATTCTATCTTATATTTTAGTGCTTGCTACGAAAACTTATCATTAGATATTCTTTTCTTACTTTACTTCTTCACTTTTCTATAGGCTAACTTTCATCTACAAGCATATCTTGACAAACCGAATACAGATTCGTAATTGTAATATTATAACTAACATTTTGCATATTCTAACTTATATTTTAGTGCTTGCTACGAAAACTTATCATTAGATATTCTTTTCTTACTTTACTTCTTCACTTTTCTAAATACTTATTACTTCTCAAAGCATACTCCTTAAAACTGAAATTCTATCTTCTTCTCTTACTTTACTTATTTCACTTTTCTATAGGCTAACTTTCATCTACAAGCATATCTTGACAAACCGAATACAGATTCGTAATTATTGTATAATAATTAACATTTTGGATATTCTATCTTATATTTTAGTGCTTGCTACGAAAACTTATCATTAGATATTCTTTTCTTACTTTACTTCTTCACTTTTCTATAGGCTAACTTTCATCTACAAGCATATCTTGACAAACCGAATACAGATTCGTAATTGTAATATTATAACTAACATTTTGGATATTCTATCTTATATTTTAGTGCTTGCTACGAAAACTTATCATTAGATATTCTTTTCTTACTTTACTTCTTCACTTTTCTATAGGCTAACTTTCATCTACAAGCATATCTTGACAAACCGAATACAGATTCGTAATTGTAATATTATAACTAACATTTTGCATATTCTAACTTATATTTTAGTGCTTGCTACGAAAACTTATCATTAGATATTCTTTTCTTACTTTACTTCTTCACTTTTCTAAATACTTATTACTTCTCAAAGCATACTCCTTAAAACTGAAATTCTATCTTCTTCTCTTACTTTACTTATTTCACTTTTCTATAGGCTAACTTTCATCTACAAGCATATCTTGACAAACCGAATACAGATTCGTAATTATTGTATAATAATTAACATTTTGGATATTCTATCTTATATTTTAGTGCTTGCTACGAAAACTTATCATTAGATATTCTTTTCTTACTTTACTTCTTCACTTTTCTATAGGCTAACTTTCATCTACAAGCATATCTTGACAAACCGAATACAGATTCGTAATTGTAATATTATAACTAACATTTTGGATATTCTATCTTATATTTTAGTGCTTGCTACGAAAACTTATCATTAGATATTCTTTTCTTACTTTACTTCTTCACTTTTCTATAGGCTAACTTTCATCTACAAGCATATCTTGACAAACCGAATACAGATTCGTAATTGTAATATTATAACTAACATTTTGCATATTCTAACTTATATTTTAGTGCTTGCTACGAAAACTTATCATTAGATATTCTTTTCTTACTTTACTTCTTCACTTTTCTAAATACTTATTACTTCTCAAAGCATACTCCTTAAAACTGAAATTCTATCTTCTTCTCTTACTTTACTTATTTCACTTTTCTATAGGCTAACTTTCATCTACAAGCATATCTTGACAAACCGAATACAGATTCGTAATTGTGACATTATTACTAACATTTTGGATATTCTAACTTATATTTTAGTGCTTGCTACGAAAACTTATCATTAGATATTCTTTTCTTACTTTACTTCTTCACTTTTCTATAGGCTAACTTTCATCTACAAGCATATCTTGACAAACCGAATACAGATTCGTAATTATTGTATAATAATTAACATTTTGGATATTCTATCTTATATTTTAGTGCTTGCTACGAAAACTTATCATTAGATATTCTTTTCTTACTTTACTTCTTCACTTTTCTATAGGCTAACTTTCATCTACAAGCATATCTTGACAAACCGAATACAGATTCGTAATTGTAATATTATAACTAACATTTTGCATATTCTAACTTATATTTTAGTGCTTGCTACGAAAACTTATCATTAGATATTCTTTTCTTACTTTACTTCTTCACTTTTCTAAATACTTATTACTTCTCAAAGCATACTCCTTAAAACTGAAATTCTATCTTCTTCTCTTACTTTACTTATTTCACTTTTCTATAGGCTAACTTTCATCTACAAGCATATCTTGACAAACCGAATACAGATTCGTAATTATTGTATAATAATTAACATTTTGGATATTCTATCTTATATTTTAGTGCTTGCTACGAAAACTTATCATTAGATATTCTTTTCTTACTTTACTTCTTCACTTTTCTAAATACTTATTACTTCTCAAAGCATACTCCTTAAAACTGAAATTCTATCTTCTTCTCTTACTTTACTTATTTCACTTTTCTATAGGCTAACTTTCATCTACAAGCATATCTTGACAAACCGAATACAGATTCGTAATTGTAATATTATAACTAACATTTTGCATATTCTAACTTATATTTTAGTGCTTGCTACGAAAACTTATCATTAGATATTCTTTTCTTACTTTACTTCTTCACTTTTCTAAATACTTATTACTTCTCAAAGCATACTCCTTAAAACTGAAATTCTATCTTCTTCTCTTACTTTACTTATTTCACTTTTCTATAGGCTAACTTTCATCTACAAGCATATCTTGACAAACCGAATACAGATTCGTAATTGTGACATTATTACTAACATTTTGGATATTCTAACTTATATTTTAGTGCTTGCTACGAAAACTTATCATTAGATATTCTTTTCTTACTTTACTTCTTCACTTTTCTATAGGCTAACTTTCATCTACAAGCATATCTTGACAAACCGAATACAGATTCGTAATTATTGTATAATAATTAACATTTTGGATATTCTATCTTATATTTTAGTGCTTGCTACGAAAACTTATCATTAGATATTCTTTTCTTACTTTACTTCTTCACTTTTCTATAGGCTAACTTTCATCTACAAGCATATCTTGACAAACCGAATACAGATTCGTAATTGTAATATTATAACTAACATTTTGCATATTCTAACTTATATTTTAGTGCTTGCTACGAAAACTTATCATTAGATATTCTTTTCTTACTTTACTTCTTCACTTTTCTAAATACTTATTACTTCTCAAAGCATACTCCTTAAAACTGAAATTCTATCTTCTTCTCTTACTTTACTTATTTCACTTTTCTATAGGCTAACTTTCATCTACAAGCATATCTTGACAAACCGAATACAGATTCGTAATTATTGTATAATAATTAACATTTTGGATATTCTATCTTATATTTTAGTGCTTGCTACGAAAACTTATCATTAGATATTCTTTTCTTACTTTACTTCTTCACTTTTCTATAGGCTAACTTTCATCTACAAGCATATCTTGACAAACCGAATACAGATTCGTAATTGTAATATTATAACTAACATTTTGGATATTCTATCTTATATTTTAGTGCTTGCTACGAAAACTTATCATTAGATATTCTTTTCTTACTTTACTTCTTCACTTTTCTATAGGCTAACTTTCATCTACAAGCATATCTTGACAAACCGAATACAGATTCGTAATTGTAATATTATAACTAACATTTTGCATATTCTAACTTATATTTTAGTGCTTGCTACGAAAACTTATCATTAGATATTCTTTTCTTACTTTACTTCTTCACTTTTCTAAATACTTATTACTTCTCAAAGCATACTCCTTAAAACTGAAATTCTATCTTCTTCTCTTACTTTACTTATTTCACTTTTCTATAGGCTAACTTTCATCTACAAGCATATCTTGACAAACCGAATACAGATTCGTAATTATTGTATAATAATTAACATTTTGGATATTCTATCTTATATTTTAGTGCTTGCTACGAAAACTTATCATTAGATATTCTTTTCTTACTTTACTTCTTCACTTTTCTATAGGCTAACTTTCATCTACAAGCATATCTTGACAAACCGAATACAGATTCGTAATTGTAATATTATAACTAACATTTTGGATATTCTATCTTATATTTTAGTGCTTGCTACGAAAACTTATCATTAGATATTCTTTTCTTACTTTACTTCTTCACTTTTCTATAGGCTAACTTTCATCTACAAGCATATCTTGACAAACCGAATACAGATTCGTAATTGTAATATTATAACTAACATTTTGCATATTCTAACTTATATTTTAGTGCTTGCTACGAAAACTTATCATTAGATATTCTTTTCTTACTTTACTTCTTCACTTTTCTAAATACTTATTACTTCTCAAAGCATACTCCTTAAAACTGAAATTCTATCTTCTTCTCTTACTTTACTTATTTCACTTTTCTATAGGCTAACTTTCATCTACAAGCATATCTTGACAAACCGAATACAGATTCGTAATTATTGTATAATAATTAACATTTTGGATATTCTATCTTATATTTTAGTGCTTGCTACGAAAACTTATCATTAGATATTCTTTTCTTACTTTACTTCTTCACTTTTCTATAGGCTAACTTTCATCTACAAGCATATCTTGACAAACCGAATACAGATTCGTAATTGTAATATTATAACTAACATTTTGGATATTCTATCTTATATTTTAGTGCTTGCTACGAAAACTTATCATTAGATATTCTTTTCTTACTTTACTTCTTCACTTTTCTATAGGCTAACTTTCATCTACAAGCATATCTTGACAAACCGAATACAGATTCGTAATTGTAATATTATAACTAACATTTTGCATATTCTAACTTATATTTTAGTGCTTGCTACGAAAACTTATCATTAGATATTCTTTTCTTACTTTACTTCTTCACTTTTCTAAATACTTATTACTTCTCAAAGCATACTCCTTAAAACTGAAATTCTATCTTCTTCTCTTACTTTACTTATTTCACTTTTCTATAGGCTAACTTTCATCTACAAGCATATCTTGACAAACCGAATACAGATTCGTAATTGTGACATTATTACTAACATTTTGGATATTCTAACTTATATTTTAGTGCTTGCTACGAAAACTTATCATTAGATATTCTTTTCTTACTTTACTTCTTCACTTTTCTAAATACTTATTACTTCTCAAAGCATACTCCTTAAAACTGAAATTCTATCTTCTTCTCTTACTTTACTTATTTCACTTTTCTATAGGCTAACTTTCATCTACAAGCATATCTTGACAAACCGAATACAGATTCGTAATTGTGACATTATTACTAACATTTTGGATATTCTAACTTATATTTTAGTGCTTGCTACGAAAACTTATCATTAGATATTCTTTTCTTACTTTACTTCTTCACTTTTCTAAATACTTATTACTTCTCAAAGCATACTCCTTAAAACTGAAATTCTATCTTCTTCTCTTACTTTACTTATTTCACTTTTCTATAGGCTAACTTTCATCTACAAGCATATCTTGACAAACCGAATACAGATTCGTAATTGTGACATTATTACTAACATTTTGGATATTCTAACTTATATTTTAGTGCTTGCTACGAAAACTTATCATTAGATATTCTTTTCTTACTTTACTTCTTCACTTTTCTATAGGCTAACTTTCATCTACAAGCATATCTTGACAAACCGAATACAGATTCGTAATTATTGTATAATAATTAACATTTTGGATATTCTATCTTATATTTTAGTGCTTGCTACGAAAACTTATCATTAGATATTCTTTTCTTACTTTACTTCTTCACTTTTCTATAGGCTAACTTTCATCTACAAGCATATCTTGACAAACCGAATACAGATTCGTAATTGTAATATTATAACTAACATTTTGGATATTCTATCTTATATTTTAGTGCTTGCTACGAAAACTTATCATTAGATATTCTTTTCTTACTTTACTTCTTCACTTTTCTAAATACTTATTACTTCTCAAAGCATACTCCTTAAAACTGAAATTCTATCTTCTTCTCTTACTTTACTTATTTCACTTTTCTATAGGCTAACTTTCATCTACAAGCATATCTTGACAAACCGAATACAGATTCGTAATTATTGTATAATAATTAACATTTTGGATATTCTATCTTATATTTTAGTGCTTGCTACGAAAACTTATCATTAGATATTCTTTTCTTACTTTACTTCTTCACTTTTCTATAGGCTAACTTTCATCTACAAGCATATCTTGACAAACCGAATACAGATTCGTAATTGTAATATTATAACTAACATTTTGGATATTCTATCTTATATTTTAGTGCTTGCTACGAAAACTTATCATTAGATATTCTTTTCTTACTTTACTTCTTCACTTTTCTATAGGCTAACTTTCATCTACAAGCATATCTTGACAAACCGAATACAGATTCGTAATTGTAATATTATAACTAACATTTTGCATATTCTAACTTATATTTTAGTGCTTGCTACGAAAACTTATCATTAGATATTCTTTTCTTACTTTACTTCTTCACTTTTCTAAATACTTATTACTTCTCAAAGCATACTCCTTAAAACTGAAATTCTATCTTCTTCTCTTACTTTACTTATTTCACTTTTCTATAGGCTAACTTTCATCTACAAGCATATCTTGACAAACCGAATACAGATTCGTAATTATTGTATAATAATTAACATTTTGGATATTCTATCTTATATTTTAGTGCTTGCTACGAAAACTTATCATTAGATATTCTTTTCTTACTTTACTTCTTCACTTTTCTATAGGCTAACTTTCATCTACAAGCATATCTTGACAAACCGAATACAGATTCGTAATTGTAATATTATAACTAACATTTTGGATATTCTATCTTATATTTTAGTGCTTGCTACGAAAACTTATCATTAGATATTCTTTTCTTACTTTACTTCTTCACTTTTCTATAGGCTAACTTTCATCTACAAGCATATCTTGACAAACCGAATACAGATTCGTAATTGTAATATTATAACTAACATTTTGCATATTCTAACTTATATTTTAGTGCTTGCTACGAAAACTTATCATTAGATATTCTTTTCTTACTTTACTTCTTCACTTTTCTAAATACTTATTACTTCTCAAAGCATACTCCTTAAAACTGAAATTCTATCTTCTTCTCTTACTTTACTTATTTCACTTTTCTATAGGCTAACTTTCATCTACAAGCATATCTTGACAAACCGAATACAGATTCGTAATTGTGACATTATTACTAACATTTTGGATATTCTAACTTATATTTTAGTGCTTGCTACGAAAACTTATCATTAGATATTCTTTTCTTACTTTACTTCTTCACTTTTCTATAGGCTAACTTTCATCTACAAGCATATCTTGACAAACCGAATACAGATTCGTAATTATTGTATAATAATTAACATTTTGGATATTCTATCTTATATTTTAGTGCTTGCTACGAAAACTTATCATTAGATATTCTTTTCTTACTTTACTTCTTCACTTTTCTATAGGCTAACTTTCATCTACAAGCATATCTTGACAAACCGAATACAGATTCGTAATTGTAATATTATAACTAACATTTTGCATATTCTAACTTATATTTTAGTGCTTGCTACGAAAACTTATCATTAGATATTCTTTTCTTACTTTACTTCTTCACTTTTCTAAATACTTATTACTTCTCAAAGCATACTCCTTAAAACTGAAATTCTATCTTCTTCTCTTACTTTACTTATTTCACTTTTCTATAGGCTAACTTTCATCTACAAGCATATCTTGACAAACCGAATACAGATTCGTAATTATTGTATAATAATTAACATTTTGGATATTCTATCTTATATTTTAGTGCTTGCTACGAAAACTTATCATTAGATATTCTTTTCTTACTTTACTTCTTCACTTTTCTAAATACTTATTACTTCTCAAAGCATACTCCTTAAAACTGAAATTCTATCTTCTTCTCTTACTTTACTTATTTCACTTTTCTATAGGCTAACTTTCATCTACAAGCATATCTTGACAAACCGAATACAGATTCGTAATTGTGACATTATTACTAACATTTTGGATATTCTAACTTATATTTTAGTGCTTGCTACGAAAACTTATCATTAGATATTCTTTTCTTACTTTACTTCTTCACTTTTCTAAATACTTATTACTTCTCAAAGCATACTCCTTAAAACTGAAATTCTATCTTCTTCTCTTACTTTACTTATTTCACTTTTCTATAGGCTAACTTTCATCTACAAGCATATCTTGACAAACCGAATACAGATTCGTAATTGTGACATTATTACTAACATTTTGGATATTCTAACTTATATTTTAGTGCTTGCTACGAAAACTTATCATTAGATATTCTTTTCTTACTTTACTTCTTCACTTTTCTATAGGCTAACTTTCATCTACAAGCATATCTTGACAAACCGAATACAGATTCGTAATTGTAATATTATAACTAACATTTTGCATATTCTAACTTATATTTTAGTGCTTGCTACGAAAACTTATCATTAGATATTCTTTTCTTACTTTACTTCTTCACTTTTCTAAATACTTATTACTTCTCAAAGCATACTCCTTAAAACTGAAATTCTATCTTCTTCTCTTACTTTACTTATTTCACTTTTCTATAGGCTAACTTTCATCTACAAGCATATCTTGACAAACCGAATACAGATTCGTAATTATTGTATAATAATTAACATTTTGGATATTCTATCTTATATTTTAGTGCTTGCTACGAAAACTTATCATTAGATATTCTTTTCTTACTTTACTTCTTCACTTTTCTATAGGCTAACTTTCATCTACAAGCATATCTTGACAAACCGAATACAGATTCGTAATTGTAATATTATAACTAACATTTTGGATATTCTATCTTATATTTTAGTGCTTGCTACGAAAACTTATCATTAGATATTCTTTTCTTACTTTACTTCTTCACTTTTCTATAGGCTAACTTTCATCTACAAGCATATCTTGACAAACCGAATACAGATTCGTAATTGTAATATTATAACTAACATTTTGCATATTCTAACTTATATTTTAGTGCTTGCTACGAAAACTTATCATTAGATATTCTTTTCTTACTTTACTTCTTCACTTTTCTAAATACTTATTACTTCTCAAAGCATACTCCTTAAAACTGAAATTCTATCTTCTTCTCTTACTTTACTTATTTCACTTTTCTATAGGCTAACTTTCATCTACAAGCATATCTTGACAAACCGAATACAGATTCGTAATTATTGTATAATAATTAACATTTTGGATATTCTATCTTATATTTTAGTGCTTGCTACGAAAACTTATCATTAGATATTCTTTTCTTACTTTACTTCTTCACTTTTCTATAGGCTAACTTTCATCTACAAGCATATCTTGACAAACCGAATACAGATTCGTAATTGTAATATTATAACTAACATTTTGGATATTCTATCTTATATTTTAGTGCTTGCTACGAAAACTTATCATTAGATATTCTTTTCTTACTTTACTTCTTCACTTTTCTATAGGCTAACTTTCATCTACAAGCATATCTTGACAAACCGAATACAGATTCGTAATTGTAATATTATAACTAACATTTTGGATATTCTATCTTATATTTTAGTGCTTGCTACGAAAACTTATCATTAGATATTCTTTTCTTACTTTACTTCTTCACTTTTCTATAGGCTAACTTTCATCTACAAGCATATCTTGACAAACCGAATACAGATTCGTAATTGTAATATTATAACTAACATTTTGCATATTCTAACTTATATTTTAGTGCTTGCTACGAAAACTTATCATTAGATATTCTTTTCTTACTTTACTTCTTCACTTTTCTAAATACTTATTACTTCTCAAAGCATACTCCTTAAAACTGAAATTCTATCTTCTTCTCTTACTTTACTTATTTCACTTTTCTATAGGCTAACTTTCATCTACAAGCATATCTTGACAAACCGAATACAGATTCGTAATTGTGACATTATTACTAACATTTTGGATATTCTAACTTATATTTTAGTGCTTGCTACGAAAACTTATCATTAGATATTCTTTTCTTACTTTACTTCTTCACTTTTCTATAGGCTAACTTTCATCTACAAGCATATCTTGACAAACCGAATACAGATTCGTAATTATTGTATAATAATTAACATTTTGGATATTCTATCTTATATTTTAGTGCTTGCTACGAAAACTTATCATTAGATATTCTTTTCTTACTTTACTTCTTCACTTTTCTATAGGCTAACTTTCATCTACAAGCATATCTTGACAAACCGAATACAGATTCGTAATTGTAATATTATAACTAACATTTTGCATATTCTAACTTATATTTTAGTGCTTGCTACGAAAACTTATCATTAGATATTCTTTTCTTACTTTACTTCTTCACTTTTCTAAATACTTATTACTTCTCAAAGCATACTCCTTAAAACTGAAATTCTATCTTCTTCTCTTACTTTACTTATTTCACTTTTCTATAGGCTAACTTTCATCTACAAGCATATCTTGACAAACCGAATACAGATTCGTAATTATTGTATAATAATTAACATTTTGGATATTCTATCTTATATTTTAGTGCTTGCTACGAAAACTTATCATTAGATATTCTTTTCTTACTTTACTTCTTCACTTT
>CAMPDV010005778.1:0-31472 GCA_946699065.1 Loxodes magnus | reverse complement strand
CTTTTAATATTTTTATTTATAAACATATTATTGAAATAATAATAGAATTTTATATTTGCTTTCCATGAAACTAACGACACCATTTATTGCTATTCCAGTTATAAGTTTCCTTCTAAATGTCTTAGATACTAATTAATTAACTATCTCTCTCTAATTTACTTTAGTCTTAACTTTATATAGCATATTCAAATGAGACTAATGTTGATAGTTTAGATGCTTGAATAATGGCAATCAGATTTAGTAGTTAATATAGTTTAATTTCTGAATAAGGAGAGAAATTGATAGATTGTTGAGGTTTATTAACTCCATGCTGACTTAATTGTAAGGGAAGTTGTATAAATGATGATCCTTAATTAGATGAAGGATGTGATGATAGTTATAAGTATGTAGTTAATAAAGAAATAAACAACTAATAAGGAAATAAATATTGGTATGGAAATGATTCTTAGTTATTTGAGTATGATTTATTTACATAAACTACAATATCTTATGCATTTATGATCAACTTTAATTCACTACATAGCTATCCATTCTAATTCTTCTCAATACTAAACCAATATTGCACTCTATCATTCTCTAAATTCCCTAATTAACTTCATGTTACGTTAAAAGAGATAAAAGCCTTAGGAAACTAATCAACAATAGCTTTAGACTTAGAACATAATCAGTTTTACTATTTTATTCTAATATAACAAAAATAGCTATCAAACATGGTATATCAAATACAAGTAAGAATTTAGTCTAGTTTAATCAGCAAATTTGTACAAGCATCATTTAACTCATCTGTCAATTGCAACATTGAGTAGAGTTCTTAAAGTTACTTGTAATTTATATAAGAATCTAACTTTACTTACAATTCTCTTTTCCTTTATCATTCAGTAATTTATCCTGATTGTGACTAATATAATAATAGTGCAACTTATTTACAAATAAACCATTCATCTATTTAATAGTTCTGCTTCTGCTCTTTAGGATATGTTCTTGAAGCTTAGCCAGATCATAATAAGAACACTTATTATTGTAAGGAAAGTTAGCTATAGCACTTAGAGCTTTATAAAGATAGATATCCTATTGGTAAATAATAGTTAGAGAGATTTGGATAATAACTTGTATATTAAAATGAAACATTTATAAACTATAAGTAAGCAAATGAAGCAATAAAATTATCTATGAATACAACTTTTAATTTAGACTTTTGATTTAAATTAGAAAATTAAACATAAAATGATAGTTATGTGCTATTTGATATATGAAGCTATGAAAAATTAAAGCCAATATCATTTTTAAGTGGTGTAATAGAAATAGAGAAGAGAGTAATACAATTGATATAGTAAGATATAGAAATTAAGTATCCTTATTATGATAAAGTATAATGAAATCACTTACTTATAAGTTTTAATTCTTCCATGCTAATCTATTGTTGAGGAGCTTATTCATATAGATCATAATGCTATAATTCCATACAAAACTACTCACTTTTATTCTATACTGAACCATAGTGAAATTTAAGTTTTAGGAATTCTCCAGTTTCTCATGTGAAACATGGATAGGAAATAGAATTTTATAAATGGATATTTGATGTAAAAATAAGTAATTTATATATTTAAGAATCACTATTAGATTTAGAAAGGTTGATGGATGTATGAACTCACTACACCGAGTGCTAGCAAAATTGCTTAGGTTAGTGTATAGAAGATAATCCTTTATATATAGTAAATGAGACATGCTTTCTAAATAAGGGAATGCATAGTTTATATGTTGATGAATGAGTAAATATTTCTAAGGATAATGATATTATAATAAATGGATCAAATGTTAGTATATTTTACTATGATTAGTTTTTATAAAAGATTTAGATAATTGAATTTATACTCTAGAATAAATCTTCTACAGGAGTTAACTTATGCATACTTATATAAGAAGGAAATAAAAATATTTCTTTTACAATAGAGTGGAAATAATAATAGTTTGCAGTTAATTTTAGCATAGTTGTTGGAGATAAATAATTAACTAATTAAAATTTTAGTTTATAATGCTGACTAAATAGTTTTAGGCAAAAGTGTTTATAAAAACTGAAATAGTTAATTAATCCTAATGTAATATAAGATTTTGCATATAGTTTAGTTCTTTGCAATGACCATTATGTAAAGACTTTATAGTAAATGAAACTATTAAGTTATAACAAGAAAGCTATTTAAAAATAAGTAGCTTAGAGAATAGCTAATTTAGTATAAACTAATTAAATATTTATACATATGATTATTCTTAAATTTTCACTACAAATCAACAATATTAACTTTACTATTTAATCAATCAACAAGATACTTACATTTTGAGTCAATCTGCAGAATGCATTGAGCCTTGCCCTTAAGGATAAGTAAGAACTTCTGAGAATTCTAGTTGCTCAAATTGTAGTGATCTCTTCTATAAATGTTAAAATTGTGAGAGTACATAATGTATATAGTGCTAGGACGGATGATTCTTAAATGATGGTAAGGAGTGTTAAAGTGATTGTGATGATTTATTTAACTAGACATAGTAAGAGAATACTAAATATTGTATATGCAAGTAGGGATTTTACTATTCTTAAATACTTAAAAAATGTATTTCTTATCAAATAGAAAACTGCTTAGAATATGAAGAAAAACAAGAAAAAGATATTTATTATATTTAATGCATTAAATGCAATCAAAGCTATATTTTAGGTAAATATAATACAAAATGTGTCAACCAAACTTCAAATGAAATGATTATTGATTAAGGAAAATGATAATGTCCTGAAACTTAATTTTATGACGAATGATTATAATAGTGTCAGAAGTGTCCAGCTTACTGTAAGAATTGCTATATCAGCCTTGAAAAATAGAAATTAATATGTGAAAGCTGCTTAGACGAAGCGAGGCTTTTAAATGAGCAATGCATTAAGAGTAACCATAATTTAGAAGATTATACTAAACTATTTAAGGAATGGGTTTCTTGTGGAGAAAAATGTGATTAATATGGAAGCTTATGTGAAATTGGTTTAAATTGCTATTGTTCAGGATAATTTAAAAGCCATTTTAATTAATCTACTTAAAGTTGGTAGTGTGTAGAGGAATGTGAAAAGTATGAAAGAGAAGTTTTAAATTTTAGAGGATATTCTATATGTGTTCCATAAAATTAATCTTTAATCATTTATCATCCAATAAAAATAGTTGATGAGTGTTCTTTTCCTCTCCAAGAAGTTTAAGGCTAATGTAGATGTGAAATCAATAATGACACTTATTTGGTTTATAGCAATGCATCAGGAAGTTGTGAAAATATTTCTAAAGTAATAGATGAAAATGATTATGATGAATTGTTCTTCTGTCCTGAAAAATAATTTTCGTGCTAGTATTGCACTTATACTGGATCTTGCCTTCAATGCTTTGAAAATAGCAGCCCAGTAGGAGATGAATGTAAATGTAATGAAGGATTTTAAAATAATTATAACTAAGCATGTGAGGCATGCAATTTGACAAATTGTGCTTTATGTAGTAACTCTTAATGCAATCTATGTAGTTAAGGGTTCTTTTTAAATGAAGATAAATGCATTGAATGTTAAAGTAGTATTTAGAACTGCAGTAGATGTTCATATGATGGATTTGGCTGCATATCTTGTAGTGAAGAGTTTAAATTATCTGATAATAAATGTACAAAAGACTGTGGCAGTAATTATGAATTTTATGATGATAATTCCTAAAAATGTCTTCCTTGCTACACAAAAGAAAGTCATTGTAAAGAGTGTGATAATTCTAATTGTTTTTCTTGCTTAGATTATTTTGAAATTAATCAGACCTCAAGGGAATGTTTATAAGTAACTTGCTTATAGGGATAGATGTAAAGTGATAATTGATGTGTTAATTGTAGTTAAGCTATAGAAAATTGTATAGCATGTAGTTAGCTCCAATAAAATTGTACTGAATGTTAAAATAGTACTTTATATGATAAAATAAATAAAGTTTGCTCTAAAAATGTTTAATGCATATAATGCGAGTAGGAATATGATATTCTAGTATTTTATTCTTCCTAAGATCTTAGTTAGAATTAATCAATTTAATGCTAAAAGTGCATCAAGAATTAAAATTGCTCACAATGTAATAGCACACAGGAATGCACTAAAAATACTGATAATTATATGATATCAACAGAAGAAAAATGCACTTTTATAGCAAATTAGAATCCAAATTAATAAGATAATTCTATATTTGATTACATTGAAATTTCAGAATAAGAGAAGCAGTTCGTAGATGTTAATTAGGGAATGGTAGGCACTTTAGTAATAGCATCATTAGCTGTTGCAGGAGTTTAAGCTGTAATTTTAGTTTTAGGAACAAGTTAATCTTTTAACAAAGTTTTTTAGTTAATTATAGCTCTTTAGATAGTAAGAATAAACGGTCTGGTTAATGTAATTCGTCCTGATGTTCTAAATTATTATTACTATAAACTTGGAATTAGCTTTGCTCCATTTATTTCTAGTGATAATAATAAAATTCCTTTTGATATAAAGCCTGAAGAATAGAAGATTGAGAACTTTAGTTTTTACTTATAAGGATATGATAATTATTCGTTTCTTTGCAACTCCTTCACTAACTTGATTATAATATCAGCAATTATTAGCATACTACCTTTATTTTATTTATTTATGTGAATTCTAAAATGCTGGAGACTTAAAATCAAATAGTTTATAAACAAGCAAATTAAATACAAACTTATTTTATCTAACTTGCTTACTAAAACTTTGGACTTCTGCTTAGCAGCATTCCTTCAAATAATTTGTGTTGATACCAAATCTTTTTACAATATTTTTAATTTAGTTTTAGCTCTAACTATGATGGTAAGTTAACTATATAGATCCTGCAAATTTATTTCATCTTTAGAATAAAAAAAGTAATTTCAAAATTTTTATCCCTTCAAAGCTAAGGCATGAATCATTTAGATGAAGAATGTGAGCTAGGTTAATTATTTTTCTCTTATAGACCATTATTTGATGAGTTGAACAATGGAAGCAAATATGCTTTGTACTATTACTTAATATTTGTTATAAGAAGGTTTTTATTATCTATAGTGATTTGTATTTTTAGAGACTTTACTATTTTCTAAATAGTTCTTCTAATTTAAATCAATCTTTGCTAGATCATCTATTTAATCAAGTATGCACCTTTTAAAAGAAAAGCCACTTAAATCAGTTAAGCCATTATAGAGCTTTGAATCTTAGTTTTGAATTTCTTTAATTTTATCTTTTATATTTGGGATCATGGACAAACTTAGCCAAGACTGTTGAGTACTACCTTTGATAGATGCGGCATCTTTATAGTTTCAGTTAATGTTTTTTAACAATTCTAGGATTCCTTTTCTTCTTCTATACTGCAATTATGGATTTTATTCAGGAATGCAAAGAGAGAAAAAAACTAAAGCAACAATAAAACAATTTAATTCACAGTGAACTTTCCATTTAATAATATTAAGATTTAAGAACTTTAAGAGATAATTCTTAGTGCAACCAATAAAATAGAATCACTTTTATCACTAATTAGCAAGAAAATTGCTAGCCCAACTAAGAAGAAGAAAAGATAAGTAGAGTCGACTAAAAATAAAGTTAAACACAAGATGATAGCAGCATTCTAATATAAGGAGATCAAAATTTATCCAATTTATAAATAAAGATACAAAAGAAAAATGCAATAGATGATAGAAAATAAAAGGCTAAAAGATTTAAAACTATTATGAATCTACTTAATGATAAGGCAAGCCAATTAGACATTTCTATTTAAACTATATATAAATCTATAAAACTCAAAGAATTTAAACATTACAAAAGAGAAGATCAAATAGATTATTAGCAAAAGATGAAGGATTTTATACTGATGCATTTAAGATAAATCAAGTAAGAACATCCACAATGGCTCTATAAGATTTAGGAGTTAGAAAAGTATTTCTTGGACATCCTAAAAATAGATGAATGAAAAGATTTTAACTTTTAGTTATTAATATAAATACTTTACAATATAATAAAGTTTAGCAAAATAATAATGATTAAATATCTGGTTAGTTATTTATATTATAGTAACTTATTTATATGCTTAATTATATTTAAGCTTATAAAGTTAAGAGATGTACTAAGTAAATTAGCATTCTAAATAAAAGGATTATATACATTTAAAAGTAACTAAATTTAGAATATTTAAATTAATAAAATATTAATAAAATGGTATTTAAGCTAGAATTAAAATTAGAAAGTAGCTTATATAACCTATATTAACTTTTAAAAATAGATTTAAATTTAGATTTAAATTAGAACTTTTATACAATAAATAGAAATTAGTTTAAAATGCTTTATAAAAGATTTACATATTAACTATTTTAAAAATATATAAGCTTCTTTAGTTTTGCATATATGAATAAAAATAAAGAGCATATTATATATTTATAAACTTAATATATCACTTATATTGCTTATTTTAGGAAATTATAAATCATAACTTTAGTATTAGTTCATCATTAAAATAGAAATTTATTTTTTAGTGAATGATAACTGTTCAGTGATAAATTTGATTCTCTAAATTCTTTTTTACATTCTTAAATTTATTAAAATGATGTTTACTTAAAGAAGATAATCTTTAAATGACAATGCTAATGCTATTTTTAGTTAGGCAAAATATTAGATTTTACTATTTATTCAGTTAAACATTTTTATTCTTAAATAATTGCATAATTTATAAAAGAAAACTGAAATGGTTAGATAGATATAATGAATATTAATAGTATATTATAATAAATCAATTCATATTCATTTCTATTTTACTATATTATTAACATTTGAGCTATATTTTCTTAGATTTCTATTTCATTTATCAATCAATATGATTATAAGCTTTTTTCTTTTGCTTTTCAATTTCTTAAAATATAGCTAAGTTTATGGATGTGATTATAAAACAAAATACTTATTTGATTTTATTCAGTAAAACAATAATAAAAGGAAGTTTGGTATATATGTAATAAACTAGTATGCAAGCTTGTGTTTATAATTTATTAAAAAGAATATTAAACTAACTTAGAAAATAATGACTCTATATTAATTATTAAAATTAATATTAATATTTTATCTATCTATTATATGTTTTAGCTGCTATATTTATTTAATTATATACTTTATTTCCTTAAGTTTATATTAGTTATCTTAAGTTTTAATTACTAAAGTGTTTATTCATCAAATTTATGATAAGTTCCTTGATAATTAGGATGATATATAGTAGTATATGATATAAGCATAACTTTTCTTTTATTAGTAGCTAATAATTTCTCATTTTATACACTAAATTATTCTTAATATTAATAAGCAGCCTATCTAGTTTAATTTATTTCAATCCCTCTTTTTATACCTTTCCTTGATAAATTGCTTCTTAAACAAACTCAAAAGAATCCCGAGATTCTATTTTGTCTTCATATCTACAATAATAGCAATTTTGTAAATAGCAAGTTCTAAACTTAACTTTGATGACATAATTAGATTATTAAATTTAATGAACCTAAATGTACTTCTACTTTAATAATTCTTATTATTCTAGCTAGTATACTTTAAAATTAAGCTTTCTAATATACCAGTTTTAAGACTATAACTAGTTTACTTAGCATACCTTCAGCTTTTATCCAATTAATAGGAAAAATAAAATAGCTGCTCTTATTATTTAGAAAAAGAAGCAAGTTTATTGCTTTAGTATTTTATTAATTAGTTAATGCTAATATACAAGACCAGTTTATTAGTAGATTGAACAAATTATTTTTACCAGCTCCAAGTAAATAAAAACAAACTTCCATTCTAACTAAGTTAGAAAAGACTAAACATTGTTAAGATAATAATTCTTTAACTTAACAAATGGAGATAAAATAAAAGGAAGACATAACTAATAAAAACTGTTAATATATATTTGATTCTATATTAAATTAAATCTTATATAGAAATATTATAATAAAGCTATAAAATTTATACTATAAACAGATTATATCTAGTATACAAATCTATTTTATTATATTCATAAAGCCATCAATAATTACCAATTTTAGGAAAATATTTACAATTTAAACAATCAAATTAACTAATATTTTTGAACAAAAAAGACATTTCTGGAAGTAGTAATCTTCGTTTTATAATCTTAAGATACCAAAATAAAAATTACGATAAATCTTTATAGTTTAAGTAACTTTAGAATTTTAATATTTTTAATAGAAAATATTGGGATTTTTAACTTTTTGTAACTAATCTGATTTTAATCATTACTATTATTTCGAAGCTATAAAAAGTAATATTTAGATAAAAAATTATTAAACCTCTTCTAAAAAAAATTGAGCAATCTTAACAATTAATTACTAACAAGAGATCTAGTAACCTTTCTCGGAAAAGCATATCCTAAAAATAAATCACTGAATTAAATTAAAATTAGAGCCTTGCTATAAACCGCAATTAAGACAAGAAATAATTAATTAAAAACTGAAATTAGCAGCAAATCGAAAATGTAAAAAGTAAATTTCCTATTATAATAAATAGAAAAATTATTCAGTCTGTTTACCTTATAGTCACAAAATAGTCCAGCAAAATTAGATCAATGGAAGCCTTAAGGATATTGAGAAAGAGCTAAAACTATTTTATGTCTATAATAGGAAAAATTTTTAAATATTGCTTCTGCAAAAGGAAAGAACATATAGTAAGAAAAGGCTAATAGTTTAGATAAAAGTAAAGAATAGAGAAAAAATGGACCAAAATGCACTAAATATATTTAAAGAGAAGGTATAGAAAAAAGGTATTAAGAAATGGGATATATGAATCAAAAAAAAGGAAGCAAATAATGTAATAATAGAAAATTGATAAAGGAGCAATAGATGCATAATTCTAAAAAGAGCAAAAAGAGGACTGACTAACAGAAAAAAACTGAGCTAAGCAGAAAGAATAGAAGAAGCCATCAAAATTTCTCAAGTAAGGAAGATTCTTTTAAGATTTAACTTAAACCGTAATAATCCTTATAAAGGAGGAATTACGCTAATCTATTATTATTATTATTAAATTTCATTTATAAAATCTGAACTTCATTAATAGTAGGTCATTTAAATGAAACTAGAACTAAGGAAAAGTATTTTATATAATTTTTATTTCATAATTAAATCTAATAAATATAATTTAATTTGTATCTTATTAATTAAACTTTAAGTAATGTAGTTTAAAAACTCTTTATTTATTTTAAATTCTTAAAATTTTAATGATTTATTTTATATGAATTTCTTTAATTCGATTCTTCTATTAACTATAATAATAAAAATTTGAATTTTGGTTTTTTTTAGGCATTTCAATCCTTTTCTTTGCAATTTCCAAAATTTTTTGGCGAATAATAAAATTTTTAGTAGTATTTGCCTGTTTCTTTCAATTTTGATATCCTCTAATGATTATTTCTTTACCAGAATTGATTAGTTTAATTCTTATAAATTTATTTTAAATATATGCAGAATGGCTTCTAGAATTATCTTTATAATCTTTCAGTATTATTTCTTAATTTTATTTTTTCACTAATTTTTTTATTTATTTAAAATCCGAATTTTTCAGATTTTGTAAGGAACTTCATTAAATTCCAAAAAAAAATAACTTAGTTAAATCTTTTCGATATATATTTCCCTCTAATTGTGTCTAATTCCTCTTATATCATAAAGCTTTTTTTTAAATATTTCTCACTACTTTTATGCTATTTATTTATTATTTTTGCTTTTGAACATAATAATAAATCAGCTATTTTAACTAAGAAGTTCTAAAGATATTTATATAGCATTTTTGTGAATGTATTTTGAATCGATTATTTCTCTTTCATTAAATTTTTTCATTATTTTTTCGACAACAAATAGGAAAAAAATCTATTAATGATATTTATTTATTTTTAAAACTTATATAAATTAATTTAGCTATTTAGATAATAAAAAAACTACCTAAGCTTAATGGATTAAAATTATATTCATTTAAAAGCTTGATTATTATATTAGATATATTAGGTTGCGATAGATTATGTGGCAGAGTTTTATTTTTAATAGATGAATATTAAAAAATAAAAAATACAAAATGTTTAGACTTAAAAATAGATATCTATACTTTATAATTAAATAAAGCTAAATAGGAATTTTAAAAGTTTTTATTTCAATAAAATATCTCAAATATATCAAATACAATCATGCTTTTATAGAAATGTTTAAAAATCATCCAAAGAGGATTTATTTAACTTATATCAATAATCATATATTCCTCACTTTAATGAGAGATGATAGATTTTTATTTTATAAAGAAATTTCATAATCTACAAATTTTTTCATTCAAAGGCTTACTTAAAATTAGCTATACAAGCTTTAATTTTTTAGAGTTAAATTGCATTGGAAATGTTTAGAGAATGTAAATTATATAGGAGTAGAGATATTTTTAGATTATGAATAATAAAATAAGCGAAAATAAGATTTTAACTTAAAATTATAATAAAGATTAATAAATATTTGTTTTCCTTAATAATTTTTAATTATAAGTTTTATTTAATTTTTTCAACTATTGATATCTCATCATATTATTAATAAGAGTATCATAGATTACTTTATTTAAGATTTAAGCATTATTACTATTTTATGAATTCATTTTACTAAATTTTATTCGCTTCATAAGAACTCATAGAAGCCTTTTATATATCTTAGTAAATTTTAAATTATCTTATTAGAATAACCTTATAAGTCTAATATTTAATGATTGAAAGTAAACTAAATCATAAATATATTAATAATCCTAAATTAGAGAATAAACTGATTAGATTTTTTATGAATTCTATTTTAAACTTGTAAATCCAGGATAAAAAACTTAACTATAAAAGAGATTAAAAACTTACAATGGAAAGTTATATTGATAAGTTTATAAAAATTTGCTATTTCTTAAAAGAATCTAGTTAAAACTAATTTTTACATTTGCAACTTTATTTAAATTTATTTCTATACCTTTCTATCTAAAATACAAGACAGAACATAACTTTAATTAAATTTTCTTTTAGATTATGATCTTAATTTAAGAAAAAATAACTTAGCTGCCTTTAAAATATAATTAAAGATAATAGTAGCAGTAATTATTTTAAAAAAATAAGCTTTAACTTTATAATTTTTCATAAATATGATTAAAGACTTAACTTAAAATAAATTAGTATCAACTAAAATTATAATAATAGTAATGATAAATAATGCCAAATACTTTAAATTTTTATAATACTACAGAACTTTATGGAATTATTTAAGACATTTACGAATCGTTTTTTATACTTGGAGACAAAGCAACAGATAAAAAAATAAATTAAATTTCTAATATTTCTTTATAATTTTAAGATAAAGTCTTTTAGTTTTCCTTACATAAAGGTACTTAATTCTCTTATAAGTTAATTTTTTAAATTTAATATTTAAATTATTTCCTAAAAAATAATTTTTGTCTCTTGCTTTATTTAGATTAATTTGTCTTTTATCAATAGCAATAGCAATATAAGAATTATTAAGGAACTAATAAAAAAGTTAAATTACATAAATGAAGGTGTGGTGGTGGGTCATAATTAAAGCAAAATATTCTATCCAAAAGAAGCTCTTAGATAAAGGTTATTTTATTGTCTTATAACTAAATGATTTATAATTTTTTATCAATCCTGAAAATATTAGTGATATTTATTTAAACAATAACTATTTCTAATATCTTTAGATAATGATAAATTTGAAATTAATAAAATTTTAATAATCTCAAAATTTAAAAAACTGATTGAAAATAAATTTTAATCCATAAGCATCTAATAATTATATTAAGATATAATTAATCTTTTATTTATTATTTTGATTATAGTCTGAGTTTATAATTAATAATTAAATTAAAATTCTAATTTGTAAATTTGCTTGTAAATTTATTTAAATTTAATTAATGTGCCAAAGAGATAACCTTAAAGTTAATTAAAAAGTGCATAAAATTATTACTGAGACTTTTTCCAAATATAGATCTGTTTTACTTTTCTTTTTAATTTAAATTAAAAATATTTCTTAAATTTTTCGTAAAATCATAAATGCTATTTAAGCATTAATATGATTAAATATTTTTAATTATTTATTTAAATTTAATATTATAATTTTAGTATTAATAACCTTTTTTAAATCATCTTTTTTTATAGAAAATAATTTTAAACCTTTTCTTTTAATTTTTCAACTTTTAATAATTATTTAGATTATTTGTAATTTTTTTTTTCTTTCTATTTTTATTAAAAAGATTATAAAAAAGAAAACTTTATCATGAAAATAAAAAAATTATAAAAATAGCTGAGAAATTAATAAATATATAATTTAAATAATTTAATTTCGCTAATTAATAATTATTTCTTTAATTATTACTAAAATGATTATTAACTTTTATTTAAATCTTAAAATTATTATTTATCTTTTACTTTTTACTAAAATAACCAATCTCAATTACTAAACTTATTTTAGAATAGTAACCATCTATTTTTATATTAATTTTAAATTATTCCAAATTTCTAGGGTTTTTTCTATAAAAAATAATTATAATCTTCTTTTAAATATTAAAAAATAAGATACACTTCTCCTTTTAAGTCAATTAATAAACTTTTAGTTATTAATCATAAATTTATTAAAAAATAAATATCTAAAACTTAGTTATTTACTTTTTATTTTTATTTTCTTAGTTTATGTTTTTTAACTTAATAAAATAAAAACAAATTTTAAAAAAGTTCTTAGTAAATTTCTGTATGTTTATAATTGTTATAGAAGAGAATAGCTATTTTAAAATATAGTAATTAAATTTAATTTTTAATTAATTAATTTATAAAATTTATATTTGTTACAAAATAATTTTAATATCTCTGTTATTTTGCCTTTAGAATATATAAATGAATTATTTAAGTTTCTAGTATAAGATGCTCTAATGTAATAAATCTATAAATATAGTTATTATTAGTTTATTTATTTTAGTAAAGTTACTATTTTTATTTATAATTATTTTATAGTTGTTTAATTTAAATTAAATTGATATTATAACTAGATAGAAGAGAGATAAATATACTAAAGATTAATTATTATATTAAACTTTTTATTTTTTATTTACATTTTTACTCATTAATGGTGTTTATTTAAACTAATGAGTATATGATTAATGATTCCAATATTTAAAAATTAAGATAATTAAATCTTAATTGATTTATAGCTAAAAGAATAAATTAAAAGGCAATGTAAATTTAAAAACTTTAAAATATCCATGATAGCTGCTATATTTAAATGCCTTAAGTTAATTATAAATTAGTATTACAAAATATTAAAATCTCTATTATTCTAAATAATTAGCCAACAAAGTAAACACTAACTGCATTTGAATATAATTAATTTATTAGGAGATGATGCAAATATAGTTAATAATTAATTATTTATATTGCTTAATTTATAATAAAGATATTAAAAAGAGGAATAAAATTATCTTTAGTTATAAGTTTAAATAATTTATTATATTCTTATGATTAAAAGTTTTATGCTGCTTGCAAACTTTTTATCTATTAAAGAGAAATAAAAAATTAAAGGAGGTATAAATTATAATAATTGAATATTCTAAATTAATTATAATATTAACTAATATTTCTTAGTTATGTAAGATCATTATCAATTAATATCATCATATAATAAATTAATAATTAAATAATAAATCTAAAAGTTAAACTAAGATGCTTTAATTGATTAAGGATCTTAACTTAAAATAAATTTAATATTAAAGTTATAAAATATTTTATAAATTTAAACAATTTTCTTTATTATATTAAGATAGTTATTCTCTGTTCATTAAGAGTCAAATTTATCTAATATCTTTATTTAATTCCCTGTTCCTATATTCTTTCTTTCATTTGCTATAATGTTCTCTTGATTTTGGAAAATTTTAATATAGATAGAATTCTTATACTCCCTCCTTACTTTGATAAAATTAAACTTAAGGAAAAAGTAGTGCTCATAAAGTAGTAATAAGGATATATAACTAAAGATTAAATTTATATTAATAATAATTTTAATAAATCTTTATAGCTATTTTAAGTTAGCTTAATTTAAAAAAGTAAGCATACACATGACCTTTATATATATAATTAGCTAGCATTTCAAATTTCATCATTAATAAATAAAATTATTTTAGGATATTAATACTTGTCTTTACCTAAATTTAGACTAAATTTAAAGATATTTTCTTATATCCTTTATCAATGTAAAAATATTTAAAATTGCACTAGTGAACGATTTATCATCAGATAAATTTTAAAGGATATTTAATAGCAAATAATAATTTTAAAAGCTTAGTTAGCTTCAAATAGAAGCTATTAAATAAAGATTTGTAAGTTAGTTATTTTTAAGGAATATACTTATATCATAACTTTTTATTTAAGTTTTAGCTATAATTATTATTTTTATTCATATATAGCTTCTTTCTTACTATAAAAATAAAAAACTTAATAACTAAACATGTTTGAAAGAATTTGCAAAGCATATATGAGTATATAAAGTAAGCTAAAATTAAAAAAGCATAAAGATAAACTTACTAGAATAAAGTTAAAAGATGCTTAATTATTAAATTTATTTATATTTTAACTTGCTATATTATTATTTTTCTAATTTCTTCTATCATTAACCAAATCCCTTTCCTATTTAAGCATGTTTAATAATTTATTTAAAACTAATATTTATAGGATGCTTAGATTTACATTTTAAATAAATTATAAAACTTATGAAAATCATTAATTCTTTAACTTTTATTAATTTGAGAGACTTAATAGACAATAATCAAACTTTAACTTTATTCTAAATATTCATTCATTATTTTTAGCTTTTTCCAAAAGTTTTATCTTCATAGAAATAATAAATAAAAGATTATTCAAAAGACTTTTGTAGCGTATCAACTGAATAAAATATAATAAAATAAATTATCTATTTATTTTTAGTTTTTTATTTTTCATTTATTTATCAACAATTATATATTAATAACTTTAATTACTAGAACACACTAATAAGTAATCTTAGTAACTAGATACACTATGTTCAGCATTTTATTAGTTTTTAAGTATTTAGATCTCATTAAAATTGGAAACATTTAATTTGGTTGTGATGAATCATTATAAAAATTTGAAATAAATAATTGTTCTTTTTCTTAAATAAATAAAATGTATGCAAACTTAATTTATTAGCAGACATAAAAATTTTAAAACTTTAGAAGATAAAATCAAAAGATGTTTGATAAAATATTACAAAATTATTTAAGCATCTATTATAATAAATTCTTTCTATATCTCTGTATAATTTTAATTATCGTTTATTTTGACTTATTCTAAAGTAATTGAGAACTTGAAACAAAATAAAATAATATTTAAAATGATTTCTCAAACTAGAAATATTTGGGTAATTAGTTCTATGTTTCTTATATTTGCTAGAATAATAAGGTATCATATATAATGAATTATTATTTGAAAGGATTTGCCTTAGCAATTTATTGATAATTTTAGTTTGTTTAACTAGTAAGATATTTTAATCTGCTTTAACTCCAGAATTAATTTGATAATTAATAGAAGTTATTTAGTGTTTCTTGTGTAATAGATTTTCCTTCATAAGTATATAAAAATTTTAATAGCACTAATAAATAAAATAGATTTAAATTCTAAGACTCTTGATATTGATCTAAAAAACTGGTAGAATGATTATCATGAAATATAAGAAAACTTAAAAATAGATTTATTTTTAAAATAAAGAATCAAGTATCTTAATTTATTATATATCTTGCAATTGTAAAAATAAGGGTTATTTTATTTTGCCTGTATTAACTCAATTATCACTATTAAAAGTAATTTATTTTATAAAATAATTTTATCTAAAAGCTTTAAAAATTTAAAATACTCATAAAGAAATTTAAGTTGTTTTTAGTGAAATTTAGGAATGAATAGTTTCTCAAATAAAAAGTTCTAAAGTTAAAATATCTTCTAATTTAATTAAATGTATGATATATAAATATAATAATTAAAGCACTAAGATAATCATTTATTTTAACAATCTATCATCAATTATTTATTTTTATCTAAAAAATAAATACAAAGCATATCTCCCCTTATAAAATAAGTCTATTAAATATTAGGTAACTCTTTTTTATTTATTTTAGTAAATAAACCTAAATTTGATCTTTCTTCTTATAACTTTAATGTTTAATTAAGCTTTTAAATTTGTTTTAACTTATTTATTTAAATTTAGCATTTTATTCCAGATTATTATTTTTCTTTTAAAGTTTACTCAATCAAATCAAATTTCACTAGATTTAAAGACTTTTAAGAAAAACATAAAATATCTAAATAAAAAGAATTAAAAAATATAAAAAATATCAGTAAAGCCAATAATAAGCATTTATGCATTATAATAATATTTATTTATATATCTAAAATTTAAAATAATTGATATATTAAATAAGGGTTTTAAGGAATGCTAAAGAAAAATTAATAATTATTATTAAAATTTATTAATAACTATATTATCTTTTAATCTAGAATTATATCAATTATCTATATATTTATTTATTTCATTATTATTATTTATCTATTTTTGCTTAGAACTATAAACATTTCTTTTAATATCAAACCAAAAAATTAGGCTAAGTTACTATATAAGAATAGTCAGAAACTTATAATCTTAAGAATTAAAAAATGTTTATTTAAGGTTGAATATTTCTATTATATCCATTTGCTAATAAACTTAAGAAAAAACTATTTACTTTTATATAATTTATTTTAGATCTAAAGATTTTTAAAATTATTTTAGAATATAGATAACTTTAGCAAGCTGATTTTAGAATTTAATAACTATGAAAAAGGTTATTATATTTACTTGGATTCTACGTAGAATAATATCTATATTTATAGCTTGAAGCTTTATAAAAAGCAAATACATTTTTATCCAATAAAGTTTCTAACTCAGGAAAAATATATAAATGCTTAAATTAAAAAATTATTCTTTAGAGATAGTTAAATTGTTTTATAATTATGATTTGATAAAGATACCTCTGATTTTTATAAATTAAATCAAATATAATTTCATTTTATTATTTTCTTGCTACTTAATTTAATAAAACATTTCATCTATTAGATTTTTCAATTCTTTTCACTTATATAAATAAGCAAGAAAATGAAGAAAAGCATGTTTATTTTAGTAATTATCTGTTTTCTTGTAGTTAGAAGAACTTATACTCGATTCCTCTTTGTTTTATCCATTAAATTTATGATTATGAAGAAAATATCCATTATACTTAAACAATTATTTTATCTCTTAGATTTAAAATTGTCTTTATTCTTTTCTTATTATTTAAGCATTAATAACTTTAAAATTTACCTTTAAACATTATTGCAAATTCTATTATTTAATACATCCAATGAAAACTAAAACTCTATTCTATCTTCAATAGTTTATAATCCAACTTCTTACTTAAAGATATTCTGTCTTAAAAGTTAAATTGTTCAAAAGCGTATTTGGATTTTGAATATTTTTCTTCAAAATATTTCTAATATAAATTATTGAATTAAGGACATTAAAGTAGAACTTTCTCAAATATAAAACATTATGATCATAGTTTATTTATTTGAGCATTCTTTTATATTTTAGAATGCTATCTCTATTTATTTATTTTCTTTAAGCTACTTTCACTTTAAAAAGAAAGACAAAAATTAAATCTTTAGCTAATATATTTCTATTTAATTTGCTATCTACTCAATTTGCTTTAATTTATAAGGAATATGGTTATCACTAAACATGCTTAAGGATGATAAATAAAAAATAACTAAAAATATTAGGAGAAACATAATAAATAGCTCAAAACTTAAAATACAATCATAGTTAGATTTTAAAGGAATAAGTTTAAATAATAAAGTCAGAATTAAATTCAAATTTTCTAAACTAAACAATTAAGTTTTATACACTTAAAACATTTTAATAAACATTTAGAATTCTTAAAGCTTTTAGATATATTTATCTGCAAATTTTAATTATTTCATATGATAAAAGCAAAGACTTTAAGTTTATGATTTGTTGGTTTAAATATGTTAAAAAGATAATATAATAAGCAATATCCTCTAATTATCTATTTTTAATGATTAAGTTTATTTTTTAAGTTGATTATTTATATTTTCTTATATTTCTTTGTTTTTAAATGAAAATGTAAAGTGTTTGGACTTTAGATTTATTTTTAAAATTTTTTAATCTAATAATAGATTTTCATATTTGTTTATATCAAAAGTGCACACCTCAAGGTCTTAAAGTATATAACTTAAGATAAAATAGAAAAAATTTTCTTTTAAGATATAATAATCACAAATAATTCAGAATTGCTAAATATTTTTAAATTATATCTCCTTTAATAGATTTATAATTAAACTGAGTTATTATTCTTATTTATTCCATCAAATTTAAATTATTAATTTAGATCTTTATTTTCTTAGCAAATTTAGTTAGACTTTACTAGTTCAAATTATTAGCATCTATTAATCTAAACAGCAGATCACCCAAAACTCCTTTTCTAATATTATGCTTCTATACTCTCCTTTTTACTTATAAATAAAATACTTTTTCTAGCTTTTCATTAATAAAAAATTGATTATTAACTTCTAAATTTACTTAAAATTTAAGTTTCCCATAAAAGAATAAGAGTTTATATACAACCTAGAATAGAGGGTAGAGTATTAATTATTTATTTAAAAGCTTTTAGATCTAATTTAAGGAAACTAAATTTAGAAAATGTTGATAAAAGTTTTATTTATTGTAATATAATTATTAACTAAAAATTAAAATCAGTATTAATATAATCTTAGTTTTCTAAATCTTTTATATAACTATTTCTTAAAATTTAGACATCATTTTATAACATTTTCATATATCATTCCTCATTTAAGTTTTAACTATTATACGAAACATCAATATATCATCAGCAAGGTTAAAGATAGAACTATCCCATTTTATTTAACTACCTACAAAGCCATTTGCTACTAACTATTTAAAATTATTCATTTCATATATCAAGAATTTTCCTTTTTGAACCTTCAATTTCTCTTATTTCATTTATGACACCTTTTCTTCATAAAAATGCTATGTCTTCCCTTTTAATTCTATATTAATAAAGTTAATATTTGAGTAAAATAAAAGAAATTATCTAAAAATGGCTTAAAGCTATTCTCATCTTTTCAGTCAAATCAAAAATTATTTAGTATTTGTTTTTTATAATTTAGGTGGATTTTTATTTGTCAAGTTGTAATTATCATTCCAAATTAATATTTTAAGCAATTTTTCTATTTAAGTATATTGCTTATATGGATGAAAGTCAAGAATCTTATTTTTATTTTGTTGAGCTTAATTCAAAAATTAATTTCAGTCTCTTAATAATAAACTTAGCTTTAATTTTTATAATTAGAGGGACTTAGTTAAACTTAAAATTTATCATGAATCAAATATAATTTTAAGTGTTTACAATTATTTAGTTTATCACTTTTTAATAAAACTTATAAAATCATTTTGCTTAACTAAGTAATAAATCCATTTTAAATTTATTAAGTGACTTATAACCTTTGCTTATGATATGAACCTCTTCCTTGTAAAACTTATAAACTGCTATTTTTTAAATTCAAATTTCTTTGCTTAAGCTTCTTACTCAAGATAATTTGATTTTTGCTATTTTTATTATACTTTTTGCTCGGATTCTTTTATATTTTTCGTTAAAATTGAAGAATAAATGATCATGTCACTTTTTCCAGTTTTCGAATTTAAGTTCTTAATTTGCTTAAGAAAATGCTTTTCTAATTTTTTAGTTCAAGGTAAATTATTAAAATTTTATATTTTAGAAGCTATATCTTTTTCTTTATTTGCCTTTCTTTTCAATTTCATTCTTTAAACAATAATCTAGACTCTCTTTTATTATAAAACTTCTAAAAATTAATATCGAAGATCATATAATCCCCTAAATGCATTGGATTTACATTTAATAATTTACTTTAATATTATTTGGAAGTATAACTCTTCAATAATAATAACTTTATTTAAGAGATATTCATTTTAATTATTTACATTTATTTATCTTGCCAGGATGCCAAATTTTAAGATGCATTTTACTTTTATTAGGTTTAAAATTTTATAAGCTTGATTTTCTATACTTTTTGAGTATTTATAAACTTCTCCTAAACTTCTTTTAAAAAGATTTTCTTTAGTATTTATAAAATTTCGTAGCATTTTCTCTGTAAATAGCTTATTAATAAATTTATTATTTATAAAATCTAATTTTTCAAATAAAGTTAATAGTTAACTAAAGATAAAGTCTAACTATTAATTTTTCTTTATTCTTAAATTTAAATTATAAAATGTCTTTTATAAGACTCCTAGTCCTCTTAAGCTTTTACTAATTATTTTTATAGTCATATGGATATTTAATTACTCCTCTTACCTCACCTATTTCCTCTAAAAACACAACTTTAACATTTTACTTAGACAAATTTATAAATAGCGACTTAATTATTCTTCAGATGAAATAGGCTATTCTTTTAGCTTCTATTTATAAGTCAACTTTACGCAAGAATAGCAGCTAGATATATTCAAAGTTTTAGGAGGTAAATGAGTCTCAATTTATTAATTTTTCAGCAGCTTCCTTTAAATAGTAAGAAACTTATGCTTGATACATGAAAATATAAATCTTAACAGACTCCCTAGAAACATTATAAGTGAGGTAGAATATGAATTCCTCTATGAATTACTTTATTACAATGTCCTATTGAATAAATAAATACTCTTAACAAATTTCCCTTAGAATTTGCTTTAGCTCAATATTTCTAAGTGCTAATTGCTAAGATTTCCAGGTTAAAAATAAATTTCTATAGGATATCTAGTTAATTTAATTTTAAAGCTACCAAACTTACCCAAGCACTTGAAAAATATTCCTTTTACAACTATTCACTTCCAACCATTACCTTAAGACTTTATACTAAACTAAGATTTCTTTTAAGATAAATGAACTAACTCTTAGTGTCTCTAATATAGTGATAAATTATGTACTGATGACTTAATAAAAAACGGACTATATGCTTGGATAGAACCAACCTTATAAAAAGAGTTTTATGAACTAACTTTAAACTGAAAGCTTTTAACTAAATCTAATATTAAAGATGAAGGGTTTGTTACCTTAGCTGAATAATTCTAGAACAATTACTATGAACTTCCTAATAAACCTTATACATTAATTTATTCCATAGATCTAACTACCAGTACCATTAGTACTTCTAACTCTTTTATTCTAGGAATCCAAGCATCAAGCACTAACTGTCAGGGGACTTTTCCATATTTCTTCAGTGTTTTAAGTAAATTCAACTTATTTAACCTTTCAAGTAGATAGATTTTATAACTCCAAGATAGCAACAAAGAAATTACATTATAAATTTAGAAACTTGAAATGATTAAGAAATCTTTTAAAAAAGCCAAGCAAAAGAAAAATATTATTCAACAATTTTGAATAATTTACTTTTAATAATCGCTTATAAGCGTGCCTTTAAGTATATCTAATTATGAATTTTTATTATCAATGTATGGTATTACATATATTAGCATTATTATTTATTTCAATTATATTCTAAGCCATCCTCAGTATAAAAGGTTAGAGGTATTACATGCATATTCGATATATATTAAATTTATTAAATTTTAAAATTAATGCTGAAGATTTAGAGAAAAAACAAATAAAAACTATATTTATCTTAATATAATAAAAACTTTAAAATTTACTAGGTTAATTAAAAATGTAATAAGATAAACTGGCTATTTTAAAAAGAAGTATATACATTAGCTAAAACTTAATTCTAAATTTAATTATCATTTTATTTAAGTTTTTTATTTATTTAAGGATATTATAATTATTCGTTTCTTTGCAACTCCTTCACTAACTTGATTATAATCTCAGCAATTATTAGCATACTACCTTTATTTTATTTATTGATGTGAATTCTAAAATGCTGGAGACTTAAAATCAAATAGTTTATGAATGAACAAATTAAATACAAACTTATTTTATCTAACTTGCTTAATAAAACTTTGGACTTCTGCTTTGCAGCATTCCTTCAAATAAGTTGTATTGATACCAAATCTTTTTACAATATTTTTAATTTAGTTTTAGCTCTAGCTATGATGGTAAGCTAATTATATAGATCCTTCAAATTTATTTTATCTTTAGAATAAAAAAAGTAATTTCAAAATTTTTATCCCTTCAAAGCTAAGGCATGAATCATTTAGATGAAGAATGTGAGCTAGGTTAATTATTTTTCTCTTATAGACCATTATTTGATGAGTTGAACAATGGAAGCAAATATGCTTTGTACTATTACTTAATATTTGTTATTAGAAGGTTTTTATTATCTATAGTGATTTGTATTTTTAGAGATTTCACTATTTTATAAATAGTTCTTCTAATTTAAATAAATCTTTACTAGACCATCTATTTGATCAAACATAGACCTTTTAAAAAAAAAGCTACGTAAATTAGTTAAGCCATTATAGAGCTTTGAATCTTAGTTTTGAATTTCTTTAATCTTATCTTTTATATTTGGGGATCATGGACAAACTTAGTCAAGACTACTAAGAACTGCCTTCGATAGTATGGATTCTTTATATTTTCAGTTAATATATTCTTAACTTATATTGGATTCTTTTTCTTTTGCTATGCAGCAATTATGGATTTTATTCAGGAATGCAAAGAGAGAAAAAAATGAAAGCAAAAGCAGCAATAAAGCAACTTAAGAAACTTAGTTCATAGTGAACTTTCCATTAAATAATATCAATATTTAAGTACTTTAAGAGATAATTCTCAGTGGATCCAATAAAATAGCATCAATTTTATCATTAATCAACAAGAAAAATGTTATTCCAACTAAGAAGAAGAAAAGATAAGTATATTAAACTTATAGTAAAGCAAAACATAAGATGAAGTTAGTATTCCAATATAAGGAGATTAAAATTTATCTAAATTTATAAATAAAGATTCAAGAATAAAACTCAATAGATTAAAGAAAATAAAAGACTAAAAGATTTAAAACTATTATGAATCTTCTTTATGATAAAGCAAGCTAATTAGACATTTCTATTAAAGCTATATACAAATCTATAAAACGCAAATAATTTAAACATTACAAGAGAGGATACCAAATAAATCATTAGTAAAAGATGAAGGATTTTATACTGATACATTTAAAATAAATCGAGTAGAAACATCCATAATAGTTAAATAAGACTTAGGAGTTAAAAAGCTATTTCTTGGAAATTCTAAATAAAATAGACTAAAAACATTTTAACTTTTAGATTTAATATTAATATTTAAGTTTATTAATTTTGAAAATATAAATTTACTATAAAGAGCTAATTATATGTTAATAAATGTAATATTTTTCCTTTTATTTAAAAATACACATTTAGTTGGTTTTAATACTCAATCTGATTACTCAATTAAACCTGAAGATCTCTTTCTAAGTTTATTAGGCTTTCTTCGAGGTTTTAATAGTTCTAACTAGTTTTTAAATATTTTCTTATAATTGGCAAAATTTTTTTTTTTAATTTTCTATATAGTAGTGCTAATTACTATACATTAATCTAATCTTCATTCTTCTGTAATTATTACATTTTTGTTTATGAAAGTTTTCTATTTTATAATGACTAGATAGATAGCTTTTAACTCTTTATATTTTTTTCTCTCCTCAACTTATTCTTTGTTAAATAAACATTCCAATTTCATTAAAATTTTTTTTCTCAATAACTAATAACTAAAGATTTCAGAATATACACCAAATAAATTTAACAGGAATAGAATAGAAGTTTATATAGAATGTATATTGAAAAAGAAGAAATTTGTAATAAAATGAATTTATGAAAAAAATAAATAGAATCTAAAAACTTGATTTTTAAATACTTAAAAGATCATTAAAGAATTGTAAATTAATGTAATTCAACCTATTATTTAGTTAAAATTGTAAGATATTCAAGAAATGGAAGAATGAAAAAATAAAAAATAATGAAGAAATATATCAAAATTATATATTAATAATGGCTTCTAATATAAAAAACGACCTTATCACTGTTGCTTATTAATGATTGCTAGATGAAGAAAAAATAATAATTTATCAAAGAGCAGATTATATATTAGCAGAAGATTCAGAGTTCTTTCAATCATTCTTTGTTTTTATTATCTTAGAAATCCCACTAAACTTATTCTTTTTTATAATTTTACAAAAACTAAAATTAATAATATTTCATCTTAAAATAGAACTTTCTTTCTAAATTGAACTTATTAATGACTTACTAGCTATTTATTTTTATATTATTTCTCCGATTTTTTTTTATTTTCTCAATTCCAATTATGTAAATCCTATCCACTATAACAAAGGCTAAGTTTTCAATCCAAGTTTGATTGTATTATTCCAATCAATTGACTAGATTCTCTATTTCATAAACATGCAATTTTCTAAATTTCTTATAAATGATTATCTTTTACTATAGAATTTGAATTGTAAGTAGCATTCCATATTTTTATAAACTTACTATAACTGTTTGCATTAGTCAATCACATTTTCCAGTTTCTAGTTCACAAAGATATCATAGTTCATATAATTATTTCTAGTTCTTCCTTAGAGAAATTGTTTTTAATTTATATTGAAAAAGGTATAATCTAATTCTGATTAGCTATAATTTTTAGTTTAATTAAAAATAATTTATACTCAGTCTTAGTCTTTTATAAGGAAAGCAGTAAAATAAATATCTTTTATATCTTAAATTATTAATTTTCAAATAAATTTTTATACAAGCTCTCTTATGGATAACGTAACTAATTAGTTACATTATGAAAACGAAACAAATTACAGTTAAAATTTATATAATCTGGAGCACATTGAACTATTTAGTCATCAGACTAGAAAAATGCAAGAAACTCACAATTTTTTATCCTTAAATCAAATTTTTTTTAAACTTCCTTATTTCTTTGGTAAATATAAATTATAATACCAAGCTATTAAATCCTCATTATTTTTTAGAATTTTAATGCTTTCTAAAGTTTAGGTTTTTTATCAATCTTATATTTTTCTCTTCATGATTCATAAAATTTATATAAAAATCTAAAGAAACAGGAATTTAAAATAAATATTCATCATCAGATGTAACCAAAATGGTATAAATCCTATTAGGAATAGAATATCATAACCTTTTAGTATCAATTTCTATAAATTAGGGAATAATTAAAGCAAAATACTGTAAGCTGTAAACTTCATTGGAGATTGTGAGAAATATTATATAAACTAAACTAAGGATTAAACCATTAAGGATTCAGAACTAGCATGATGGATTGCAAATATATTGCAAATTACATTTAAAACAACTTGAAAAATATCTTGGATCAAAATCTAGGCACAATTTCTACAATTATATGTAAAATAAAATATCTTATCTGGAAGAAGAAGATCAAAACTGAAATTCTAGCAGTAATAAAAGACTGAAGGAAAAGAAGATTTAATTCCATACTTTATAAAGAAAAAGCAGTGGGAAGCCTAATAAAGGTTGTTCCATTTAATAAAGTTTTATTATTTTAAATAAGTATAAAATGAAAAGATTAGATATCATGTAATTATAATATAATTACTTTATAACAATACGAATTATAAATTAATAATATAAAACTATAAATAAGTTAAACTTAATAATTGTATAATTAAAAAATAATGTTCATTTTTATTAAATTTTTATTCAAATATCTTGTAGGCTCGTTTTGTCTAATTCAAATATCTACTAGAAGTTCTTTAGAAAGTTTTCCTTTGCTATCTATATTGATTTCTTTGGCTGATTTTTGTCTTTCAACATTTCATCAAATAATTTTAGCATTTTTTGTTTAACTTAAAATTGAGATTTGCATGATTTTAAGCTTGAAAACTTTGATTTGAACAGCTTTTAATTTCTCTTAGAAATGTAATTTGAATAGATCTAGCTCTAAATTAACTGCTGAAGTTAAGTAACCTTATTTTAAAAGAGTTTTTATTTATCTTTACTTTATTTTCTTTTCTAAGCTTCTTCCTCTTGCTTTTAAATAATTATTTATTCATCTGTCAAATCTTCCTAACCTTGAATATCTATTTAAGATTTATTAAATTAAGAAAATTTAAAGAAAAAATCTCCTCTTTCAGTGAATTAAGTAGGATGGATTTGATTAGATTAATTAGACTTGTTCTAATTTACGTCAAATATATAGTTCAAAGGATAAACTTATACTGGGTAATTTTAAACCATCCTTTATTAAGCTTGCTAGATCTCTTCTTTAATTTGCTTCTATCTAAATTTCTTACATACTAATATGCATTTTTTAATGAGTTATATAGTTGTAGCAATAAAAGCATACGTTAAACTAATAAAAGTTAGAATAGTAGAAATTGCAACTACACATATTCCTGCTTATTTAAACTATTCTTAACTTATTAATAGTCTTTAATGGTTAGCTCTTTCATACATTATGAATGTAATATTTAAACTATAAATAGTGAATAGTCCTATTTCACTAACAATGCCCATTAAATTATCCTTTCAATCTTAAAATGGCTTTACTTTTATTAAGTAGCTGAGCTAAAGCAAACAAGTAAGAAGTAAAACGAATGTTTGCATTTCAGGTAAAGATCGAAATAGTATAACTACTAAAGCAATCAAAAATCTTCTTCCATAAAATAGGGAATAAAATAGTATAGCCATCAAACTTTCTTTATATTTAAACTCATCAAATAAAGTAGCATAGCTTTGATGATATTCATCCAGACTAAGAGACTATGAATTTGCTAACTTTATAATTTTTCTATATTTGAATTATTTATAAGATAAAAAAGTTATTACCATACTGAAAATATCTATATAAATGCTTACTAATGAGAATATACCAGATATACTATTTATGATACTGTATCAATTATCAAACTTAAGACTTTTAAGTTATAGAAAAGAGGCTATCATAAATTATAATCCTGTTACTAATATCACTCGTAGGAAAGTTGAATACTTAAATCTTCTATTCCAAATGGTAAGGAAATGAATAGGTTTACTAAATAAATAAGATAGTAATTTTAAAAAGCAAAATGACATCAATACAATGATTAAGCGTAGATGTGATGAAGCAGCATTAACTAAATAGGAGTATTCATTGTATTATAATAAATTGAGATAGTATTCTTATATTTTCTAATTATCCCTATCATATTTAAATAATTTACTAAATCCAAAGTCATAATTAAATATATTATTTTGGTTTTCTAAGTAATATCCTTAAAGTATATCAGGCTTATCTATATTTAAAATTCCATTTATTTAAATTAGTTCATCTGTTGCAGCTAAATGTCATACAGTTGAAATTCTTGAAGATACTCCACTTGAGGTTAAAATATTAATAGGAGAGAGAGGAGAGAGAGAGTAACTACAGTAACTGTAGTAGCAATTGCTTAGGATTAACTTATTTATTAAATTGTCTATTTCTCAAAATCTGAAAGATTAAGATCATCAAGTGTATTAGGAGCTTCATTATCATCTTTCTTGGTAGTTTTTTGATTTGCCCAACAATTTATTTTATTTTCATCATCATTTAAGAATCATCCGTCCTAGCACTATTTACATTATGTAACCTCACATATTTAGCATTTATTAAAGTGATCACTACAATTTGAGCAACTAGAATTCTCAGAAGTTCTTACTTATCCTTAAGGGCAAGGCTCAATGCATTGTGCAGATTGACTCAAAATGTAAGTATCTTGTTGATTGATTAAATAGTAAAGTTAATATTGTTGATTTGTAGTGAAAATTTAAGAATAATCATATGTATAAATATTTAATTAGTTTATACTAAATTAGCTATTCTCTAAGCTACTTATTTTTAAATAGCTTTCTTGTTATAACTTAATAGTTTCATTTACTATAAAGTCTTTACATAATGGTCATTGCAAAGAACTAAACTATATGCAAAATCTTATATTACATTAGGATTAATTAAACTATTTCAGTTTTTTATAAACACTTTTGCCTAAAACTATTTTAGTCAGCATTATAACTAAAATTTTAATTAGTTAATTATTTATCTCCAACAACTATGCTAAAATTAACTGCAAACTATTATTATTTCCACTCTATTGTAAAAGAAATATTTTTTATTTCCTTCTTATATAAGTATGCATAAGTTAACTCCTGTAGAAGATTTATTCTAGAGTATAAATTCAATTATCTAAATCTTTTATAAAAACTAATCATAGTAAAATATACTAACATTTGATCCATTTATTATAATATCATTATCCTTAGAAATATTTACTCATTCATCAACATATAAACTATGCATTCCCTTATTTAGAAAGCATGTCTCATTTACTATATATAAAGGATTATCTTCTATACACTAACCTAAGCAATTTTGCTAGCACTCGGTGTAGTGAGTTCATACATCCATCAACCTTTCTAAATCTAATAGTGATTCTTAAATATATAAATTACTTATTTTTACATCAAATATCCATTTATAAAATTCTATTTCCTATCCATGTTTCACATGAGAAACTGGAGAATTCCTAAAACTTAAATTTCACTATGGTTCAGTATAGAATAAAAGTGAGTAGTTTTGTATGGAATTATAGCATTATGATCTATATGAATAAGCTCCTCAACAATAGATTAGCATGGAAGAATTAAAACTTATAAGTAAGTGATTTCATTATACTTTATCATAATAAGGATACTTAATTTCTATATCTTACTATATCAATTGTATTACTCTCTTCTCTATTTCTATTACACCACTTAAAAATGATATTGGCTTTAATTTTTCATAGCTTCATATATCAAATAGCACATAACTATCATTTTATGTTTAATTTTCTAATTTAAATCAAAAGTCTAAATTAAAAGTTGTATTCATAGATAATTTTATTGCTTCATTTGCTTACTTATAGTTTTATAAATGTTTCATTTTAATATACAAGTTATTATCCAAATCTCTCTAACTATTATTTACCAATAGGATATCTATCTTTATAAAGCTCTAAGTGCTATAGCTAACTTTCCTTACAATAATAAGTGTTCTTATTATGATCTGGCTAAGCTTCAAGAACATATCCTAAAGAGCAGAAGCAGAACTATTAAATAGATGAATGGTTTATTGTAAATAAGTTGCACTATTATTATATTAGTCACAATCAGGATAAATTACTGAATGATAAAGGAAAAGAGAATTGTAAGTAAAGTTAGATTCTTATATAAATTACAAGTAACTTTAAGAACTCTACTCAATGTTGCAATTGACAGATGAGTTAAATGATGCTTGTACAAATTTGCTGATTAAACTAGACTAAATTCTTACTTGTATTTGATATACCATGTTTGATAGCTATTTTTGTTATATTAGAATAAAATAGTAAAACTGATTATGTTCTAAGTCTAAAGCTATTGTTGATTAGTTTCCTAAGGCTTTTATCTCTTTTAACGTAACATGAAGTTAATTAGGGAATTTAGAGAATGATAGAGTGCAATATTGGTTTAGTATTGAGAAGAATTAGAATGGATAGCTATGTAGTGAATTAAAGTTGATCATAAATGCATAAGATATTGTAGTTTATGTAAATAAATCATACTCAAATAACTAAGAATCATTTCCATACCAATATTTATTTCCTTATTAGTTGTTTATTTCTTTATTAACTACATACTTATAACTATCATCACATCCTTCATCTAATTAAGGATCATCATTTATACAACTTCCCTTACAATTAAGTCAGCATGGAGTTAATAAACCTCAACAATCTATCAATTTCTCTCCTTATTCAGAAATTAAACTATATTAACTACTAAATCTGATTGCCATTATTCAAGCATCTAAACTATCAACATTAGTCTCATTTGAATATGCTATATAAAGTTAAGACTAAAGTAAATTAGAGAGAGATAGTTAAATTAATTAGTATCTAAGACATTTAGAAGGAAACTTATAACTGGAATAGCAATAAATGGTGTCGTTAGTTTCATGGAAAGCAAATATTAACTAATGTCATTCTATTGTATTACATATACTAAATCTTGCCTTATTAGTTACATTTCATCTAGCTTGTATTTATGAAGTTTATCCAAGTAAGTATAAAGAGAATTGCTACTGATTATTGTTATAAAGGATAGAATAAACATATTTTAGTTTTAAGTTTAATTAAACTTGATTCAAAAGTAAAATACTAAGCTTTTGGAATTTGAGAAACTCTAGAGTTATTAAGTAAGATTATTAATAATAAAAGAGCTTTAAGGCTTTTAGAAATACATTTACCTATCTTTATTTATTTAACCTATAAATACTTCATCACTTGGATACCTACATTTTTAAACAGGATACCTTTATCCTAAATCACCTGTTTAATAAGTACATCAAACATTATCCTATTAACCATATTATCTTATATAGCATACACTGCAATCACAAAGGCTATTATAATTAGGGTATATTTAATTGTACTAATTAGTAGAGTCGCATTATCACTCAAAATTCTAATTCTATTAGTTTATTTATAAATTGCGTATAGAATAACTTACTTAACTATAGCCAAACTATATAAATGACTTCTCACCATGCTTTAACTTTATTATATTAGGACTTTAGATATTTAACATTGCAGAAACTCATTAATCATTTAAACTTCTTATAAATACTAATAAATAAGGATAGCTTGCTTAAGACTAAATAATCCATCAAAATATTTTTTAGCCTAAATCTTAATAGTCAGCTACTTAAATTAGTTTAGTATCTTTAATAGTGTTATTTTCATAAAGATTTATAATAAATTAGTTGCTTTAATGCTATATTTCTATATAATATCCTTATTATGCTTATAACTAAACAACTTTATATTCTTATATCGAATAATTAACCATTCACTATCCACTTATAGCTTAGCTATCTTTATCAAATAAATCACCTTAAAAACCTTAGCTATAACCATTTATTTAATACTATATATTTCTATTTATTTACCATCAATTTCCCTTAAACAGTTCATGACCCTCATTTCTACAACTAGAGACTGGACTATCAAAACTGCATATTCCATTACAAGATTATCAGCATGGAGTTTTAAAAGTTAGGTAATCATACCAAGAATCATTCATTCTTAAGTTATTATAGAATGTTAGATTATATATTAAGCCTGAATAGTTAGCTATATTTTAAAAATTCACTTAAGATTTAGCTTCTCCAACATTAAATATAGTTTAGGTAGTTACAAGCTAATTAAGAGGTTTTCCCTAACCATTTATTGAAAAGCATTAGGATTTAAATCAAAAACTAGAAAAGCATACTG
>CAMPDV010005777.1:0-28074 GCA_946699065.1 Loxodes magnus | reverse complement strand
AGATATTCTTTTCTTACTTTACTTCTTCACTTTTCTATAGGCTAACTTTCATCTACAAGCATATCTTGACAAACCGAATATAGATTCGTGTTAGTTATATTATTACTAACATTTTTGGATATTCTAACTTATATTTTAGTGCTTGCTACGAAAACTTATCATTAGATATTCTTTTCTTACTTTACTTCTTCACTTTTCTATAGGGCTAACTTTCATCTACAAGCATATCTTGACAAACCGAATACAGATTCGTAATTATTATATTATTACTAACATTTTGGATATTCTAACTTATATTTTAGTGCTGGCTACGAAAACTTATCATTAGATATTCTTTTCTTACTTTACTTCTTCACTTTTCAATAGGCTAACTTTCATCTACAAGCATATCTTGACAAACCGAATACAGATTCGTAATTATTATATTATTACTAACATTTTGGATATTCTAACTTATATTTTAGTGCTTGCTACGAAAACTTATCATTAGATATTCTTTTCTTACTTTACTTCTTCACTTTTTCTAAATACTTATTACTTCTCAAAGCATACTCCTTAAAAACTGAAATTCTATCTTCTTTTCTTACTTTACTTCTTCACTTTTCAATAGGCTAACTTTCATCTACAAGCATATCTTGACAAACCGAATACAGATTCGTAATTATTATATTATTACTAACATTTTGGATATTCTAACTTATATTTTAGTGCTTGCTACGAAAACTTATCATTAGATATTCTTTTCTTACTTTACTTCTTCACTTTTCTATAGGCTAACTTTCATCTACAAGCATATCTTGACAAACCGAATACAGATTCGTAATTATTATATTATTACTAACATTTTGGATATTCTAACTTATATTTTAGTGCTGGCTACGAAAACTTATCATTAGATATTCTTTTCTTACTTTACTTTCTTCACTTTTCAATAGGCTAACTTTCATCTACAAGCATATCTTGACAAACCGAATACAGATTCGTAATTATTATATTATTACTAACATTTTGGATATTCTAACTTATATTTAGTGCTTGCTACGAAAACTTATCATTAGATATTCTTTTCTTACTTTACTTCTTCACTTTTCTATAGGCTAACTTTCATCTACAAGCATATCTTGACAAACCGAATACAGATTCGTAATTATTATATTATTACTAACATTTTGGATATTCTAACTTATATTTTAGTGCTGGCTACGAAAACTTATCATTAGATATTCTTTTCTTACTTTACTTCTTCACTTTTCTATAGGCTAACTTCATCTACAAGCATATCTTGACAAACCGAATATAGATTCGTGTTAGTTATATTATTACTAACATTTTGGATATTCTAACTTATATTTTAGTGCTTGCTACGAAAACTTATCATTAGATATTCTTTTCTTACTTTACTTCTTCACTTTTCTATAGGCTAACTTTCATCTACAAGCATATCTTGACAAACCGAATACAGATTCGTAATTATTATATTATTACTAACATTTTGGATATTCTAACTTATATTTTAGTGCTGGCTACGAAAACTTATCATTAGATATTCTTTTCTTACTTTACTTCTTCACTTTTCAATAGGCTAACTTTCATCTACAAGCATATCTTGACAAACCGAATACAGATTCGTAATTATTATATTATTACTAACATTTTGGATATTCTAACTTATATTTTAGTGCTTGCTACGAAAACTTATCATTAGATATTCTTTTCTTACTTTACTTCTTCACTTTTCTAAATACTTATTACTTCTCAAAGCATACTCCTTAAAACTGAAATTCTATCTTCTTTCTTACTTTACTTCTTCACTTTTCAATAGGCTAACTTTCATCTACAAGCATATCTTGACAAACCGAATATAGATTCGTGTTAGTTATATTATTACTAACATTTTGGATATTCTAACTTATATTTTAGTTCTTGCTACGAAAACTTATCATTAGATATTCTTTCTTACTTTACTTCTTCACTTTTCAATAGGCTAACTTTCATCTACAAGCATATCTTGACAAACCGAATATAGATTCTGTTAGTTATATTATTACTAACATTTTGGATATTCTAACTTATATTTTAGTTCTTGCTACGAAAACTTATCATTAGATATTCTTTTCTTACTTTACTTCTTCACTTTTCAATAGGCTAACTTTCATCTACAAGCATATCTTGACAAACCGAATATAGATTCGTGTTAGTTATATTATTACTAACATTTTGGATATTCTAACTTATATTTTAGTGCTTGCTACGAAAACTTATCATTAGATATTCTTTTCTTACTTTACTTCTTCACTTTTCTATAGGCTAACTTTCATCTACAAGCATATCTTGACAAACCGAATACAGATTCGTAATTATTATATTATTACTAACATTTTGGATATTCTAACTTATATTTTAGTGCTGGCTACGAAAACTTATCATTAGATATTCTTTTCTTACTTTACTTCTTCACTTTCAATAGGCTAACTTTCATCTACAAGCATATCTTGACAAACCGAATACAGATTCGTAATTATTATATTATTACTAACATTTTGGATATTCTAACTTATATTTTAGTGCTTGCTACGAAAACTTATCATTAGATATTCTTTTCTTACTTTTACTTCTTCACTTTTCTAAATACTTATTACTTCTCAAAGCATACTCCTTAAAACTGAAATTCTATCTTCTTTTCTTACTTTACTCTTCACTTTTCAATAGGCTAACTTTCATCTACAAGCATATCTTGACAAACCGAATACAGATTCGTATTATTATATTATTACTAACATTTTGGATATTCTAACTTATATTTTAGTGCTTGCTACGAAAACTTATCATTAGATATTCTTTTCTTACTTTACTTCTTCACTTTTCTATAGGCTAACTTTCATCTACAAGCATATCTTGACAAACCGAATATAGATTCGTGTTAGGTTATATTATTACTAACATTTTGGATATTCTAACTTATATTTTAGTGCTTGCTACGAAAACTTATCATTAGATATTCTTTTCTTACTTTACTTCTTCACTTTTTCTATAGGCTAACTTTCATCTACAAGCATATCTTGACAAACCGAATACAGATTCGTAATTATTATATTATTACTAACATTTGGATATTCTAACTTATATTTTAGTGCTGGCTACGAAAACTTATCATTAGATATTCTTTTCTTACTTTACTTCTTCACTTTTCAATAGGCTAACTTTCATCTACAAGCATATCTTGACAAACCGAATACAGATTCGTAATTATTATATTATTACTAAACATTTTGATATTCTAACTTATATTTTAGTGCTTGCTACGAAAACTTATCATTAGATATTCTTTTCTTACTTTACTTCTTCACTTTTCTAAATACTTATTACTTCTCAAAGCATACTCCTTAAAACTGAAATTCTATCTTCTTTTCTTACTTTACTTCTTCACTTTTCAATAGGCTAACTTTCATCTACAAGCATATCTTGACAAACCGAATACAGATTCGTAATTATTATATTATTACTAACATTTTGGATATTCTAACTTATATTTTAGTGCTTGCTACGAAAACTTATCATTAGATATTCTTTTCTTACTTTACTTCTTCACTTTTCTATAGGCTAACTTTCATCTACAAGCATATCTTGACAAACCGAATACAGATTCGTAATTATTATATTATTACTAACATTTTGGATATTCTAACTTATATTTTAGTGCTGGCTACGAAAACTTATCATTAGATATTCTTTTCTTACTTTACTTCTTCACTTTTCAATAGGCTAACTTTCATCTACAAGCATATCTTGACAAACCGAATACAGATTCGTAATTATTATATTATTACTAACATTTTGGATATTCTAACTTATATTTTAGTGCTTGCTACGAAAACTTATCATTAGATATTCTTTTCTTACTTTACTTCTTCACTTTTCTAAATACTTATTACTTCTCAAAGCATACTCCTTAAAACTGAAATTCTATCTTCTTTTCTTACTTTACTTCTTCACTTTTCAATAGGCTAACTTTCATCTACAAGCATATCTTGACAAACCGAATACAGATTCGTAATTATTATATTATTACTAACATTTTGGATATTCTAACTTATATTTTAGTGCTTGCTACGAAAACTTATCATTAGATATTCTTTTCTTACTTTACTTCTTCACTTTTTCTATAGGCTAACTTTCATCTACAAGCATATCTTGACAAACCGAATATAGATTCGTGTTAGTTATATTATTACTAACATTTTGGATATTCTAACTTATATTTTAGTGCTTGCTACGAAAACTTATCATTAGATATTCTTTTCTTACTTTACTTCTTCACTTTTCTATAGGCTAACTTTCATCTACAAGCATATCTTGACAAACCGAATACAGATTCGTAATTATTATATTATTACTAACATTTTGGATATTCTAACTTATATTTTAGTGCTGGCTACGAAAACTTATCATTAGATATTCTTTTCTTACTTTACTTCTTCACTTTTCAATAGCTAACTTTCATCTACAAGCATATCTTGACAAACCGAATACAGATTCGTAATTATTATATTATTACTAACATTTTGGATATTCTAACTTATATTTTAGTGCTTGCTACGAAAACTTATCATTAGATATTCTTTTCTTACTTTACTTCTTCACTTTTCTAAATACTTATTACTTCTCAAAGCATACTCCTTAAAACTGAAATTCTATCTTCTTTTCTTACTTTACTTCTTCACTTTTCAATAGGCTAACTTTCATCTACAAGCATATCTTGACAAACCGAATACAGATTCGTAATTATTATATTATTACTAACATTTTGGATATTCTAACTTATATTTTAGTGCTTGCTACGAAAACTTATCATTAGATATTCTTTTCTTACTTTACTTCTTCACTTTTCTATAGGCTAACTTCATCTACAAGCATATCTTGACAAACCGAATATAGATTCGTGTTAGTTATATTATTACTAACATTTTGGATATTCTAACTTATATTTTAGTTCTTGCTACGAAAACTTATCATTAGATATTCTTTTCTTACTTTACTTCTTCACTTTTCTAAATACTTATTACTTCTCAAAGCATACTCCTTAAAACTGAAATTCTATCTTCTTTTCTTACTTTACTTCTTCACTTTTCAATAGGCTAACTTTCATCTACAAGCATATCTTGACAAACCGAATACAGATTCGTGTTAGTTATATTATTACTAACATTTGGATATTCTAACTTATATTTTAGTGCTTGCTACGAAAACTTATCATTAGATATTCTTTTCTTACTTTACTTCTTCACTTTTCAATAGGCTAACTTTCATCTACAAGCATATCTTGACAAACCGAATATAGATTCGTGTTAGTTATATTATTACTAACATTTTGGATATTCTAACTTATATTTTAGTGCTTGCTACGAAAACTTATCATTAGATATTCTTTTCTTACTTTACTTCTTCACTTTTCTATAGGCTAACTTTCATCTACAAGCATATCTTGACAAACCGAATACAGATTCGTAATTATTATATTATTACTAACATTTTGGATATTCTAACTTATATTTTAGTGCTGCTACGAAAACTTATCATTAGATATTCTTTTCTTACTTTACTTCTTCACTTTTCAATAGGCTAACTTTCATCTACAAGCATATCTTGACAAACCGAATACAGATTCGTAATTATTATATTATTACTAACATTTTGGATATTCTAACTTATATTTTAGTGCTTGCTACGAAAACTTATCATTAGATATTCTTTTCTTACTTTACTTCTTCACTTTTCTAAATACTTATTACTTCTCAAAGCATACTCCTTAAAACTGAAATTCTATCTTCTTTTCTTACTTTACTTCTTCACTTTTCAATAGGCTAACTTTCATCTACAAGCATATCTTGACAAACCGAATACAGATTCGTAATTATTATATTATTACTAACATTTTGGATATTCTAACTTATATTTTAGTGCTTGCTACGAAAACTTATCATTAGATATTCTTTTCTTACTTACTTCTTCACTTTTCTATAGGCTAACTTTCATCTACAAGCATATCTTGACAAACCGAATACAGATTCGTAATTATTATATTATTACTAACATTTTGGATATTCTAACTTATATTTTAGTGCTGGCTACGAAAACTTATCATTAGATATTCTTTTCTTACTTTACTTCTTCACTTTTCAATAGGCTAACTTTCATCTACAAGCTATCTTGACAAACCGAATACAGATTCGTAATTATTATATTATTACTAACATTTTGGATATTCTAACTTATATTTTAGTGCTTGCTACGAAAACTTATCATTAGATATTCTTTTCTTACTTTACTTCTTCACTTTTCTAAATACTTATTACTTCTCAAAGCATACTCCTTAAAACTGAAATTCTATCTTCTTTTCTTACTTTACTTCTTCACTTTTCAATAGGCTAACTTTCATCTACAAGCATATCTTGACAAACCGAATACAGATTCGTAATTATTATATTATTACTAACATTTTGGATATTCTAACTTATATTTTAGTGCTTGCTACGAAAACTTATCATTAGATATTCTTTTCTTACTTTACTTCTTCACTTTTCTATAGGCTAACTTTCATCTACAAGCATATCTTGACAAACCGAATATAGATTCGTGTTAGTTATATTATTACTAACATTTTGGATATTCTAACTTATATTTTAGTTCTTGCTACGAAAACTTATCATTAGATATTCTTTTCTTACTTTACTTCTTCACTTTTCTAAATACTTATTACTTCTCAAAGCATACTCCTTAAAACTGAAATTCTATCTTCTTTCTTACTTTACTTCTTCACTTTTCAATAGGCTAACTTTCATCTACAAGCATATCTTGACAAACCGAATACAGATTCGTGTTAGTTATATTATTACTAACATTTTGGATATTCTAACTTATATTTAGTGCTTCTACGAAAACTTATCATTAGATATTCTTTTCTTACTTTACTTCTTCACTTTTCAATAGGCTAACTTTCATCTACAAGCATATCTTGACAAACCGAATATAGATTCGTGTTAGTTATATTATTACTAACATTTGGATATTCTAACTTATATTTTAGTTCTTGCTACGAAAACTTATCATTAGATATTCTTTTCTTACTTTACTTCTTCACTTTTCAATAGGCTAACTTTCATCTACAAGCATATCTTGACAAACCGAATATAGATTCGTGTTAGTTATATTATTACTAACATTTTGGATATTCTAACTTATATTTTAGTGCTTGCTACGAAAACTTATCATTAGATATTCTTTTCTTACTTTACTTCTTCACTTTTCAATAGGCTAACTTTCATCTACAAGCATATCTTGACAAACCGAATATAGATTCGTGTTAGTTATATTATTACTAACATTTTGGATATTCTAACTTATATTTTAGTTCTTGCTACGAAAACTTATCATTAGATATTCTTTTTCTTACTTTACTTCTTCACTTTTCAATAGGCTAACTTTCATCTACAAGCATATCTTGACAAACCGAATATAGATTCGGTTAGTTATATTATTACTAACATTTTGGATATTCTAACTTATATTTTAGTTCTTGCTACGAAAACTTATCATTAGATATTCTTTTCTTACTTTACTTCTTCACTTTTCTAAATACTTATTACTTCTCAAAGCATACTCCTTAAAACTGAAATTCTATCTTCTTTTCTTACTTTACTTCTTCACTTTTCAATAGGCTAACTTTCATCTACAAGCATATCTTGACAAACCGAATACAGATTCGTGTTAGTTATATTATTACTAACATTTTGGATATTCTAACTTATATTTTAGTGCTTGCTACGAAAACTTATCATTAGATATTCTTTTCTTACTTTACTTCTTCACTTTTCAATAGGCTAACTTTCATCTACAAGCATATCTTGACAAACCGAATATAGATTCGTGTTAGTTATATTATTACTAACATTTTGGATATTCTAACTTATATTTTAGTTCTTGCTACGAAAACTTATCATTAGATATTCTTTTCTTACTTTACCTTCTTCACTTTTCAATAGGCTAACTTTCATCTACAAGCATATCTTGACAAACCGAATATAGATTCGTGTTAGTTATATTATTACTAACATTTTGGATATTCTAACTTATATTTTAGTGCTTGCTACGAAAACTTATCATTAGATATTCTTTCTTACTTTACTTCTTCACTTTTCAATAGGCTAACTTTCATCTACAAGCATATCTTGACAAACCGAATATAGATTCGTGTTAGTTATATTATTACTAACATTTTGGATATTCTAACTTATATTTTAGTTCTTGCTACGAAAACTTATCATTAGATATTCTTTTCTTACTTTACTTCTTCACTTTTCAATAGGCTAACTTTCATCTACAAGCATATCTTGACAAACCGAATATAGATTCGTGTTAGTTATATTATTACTAACATTTTGGATATTCTAACTTATATTTTAGTTCTTGCTACGAAAACTTATCATTAGATATTCTTTTCTTACTTTACTTCTTCACTTTCAATAGGCTAACTTTCATCTACAAGCATATCTTGACAAAACCGAATATAGATTCGTGTTAGTTATATTATTACTAACATTTTGGATATTCTACCTTATATTTTAGTTCTTGCTACGAAAACTTATCATTAGATATTCTTTTCTTACTTTACTTCTTCACTTTTCTAAATACTTATTACTTCTCAAAGCATACTCCTTAAAACTGAAATTCTATCTTCTTTTCTTACTTTACTTCTTCACTTTTCAATAGGCTAACTTTCATCTACAAGCATATCTTGACAAACCGAATACAGATTCGTGTTAGTTATATTATTACTAACATTTTGGATATTCTAACTTATATTTTAGTGCTTGCTACGAAAACTTATCATTAGATATTCTTTTCTTACTTTACTTCTTCACTTTTCAATAGGCTAACTTTCATCTACAAGCATATCTTGACAAACCGAATATAGATTCGTGTTAGTTATATTATTACTAACATTTTGGATATTCTAACTTATATTTTAGTTCTTGCTACGAAAACTTATCATTAGATATTCTTTTCTTACTTTACTTCTTCACTTTTCAATAGGCTAACTTTCATCTACAAGCATATCTTGACAAACCGAATATAGATTCGTGTTAGTTATATTATTACTAACATTTTGGATATTCTAACTTATATTTTAGTTCTTGCTACGAAAACTTATCATTAGATATTCTTTTCTTACTTTACTTCTTCACTTTTCTAAATACTTATTACTTCTCAAAGCATACTCCTTAAAACTGAAATTCTATCTTCTTTTCTTACTTTACTTCTTCACTTTTCAATAGGCTAACTTTCATCTACAAGCATATCTTGACAAACCGAATACAGATTCGTGTTAGTTATATTATTACTAACATTTTGGATATTCTAACTTATATTTTAGTGCTTGCTACGAAAACTTATCATTAGATATTCTTTTCTTACTTTACTTCTTCACTTTTCAATAGGCTAACTTTCATCTACAAGCATATCTTGACAAACCGAATATAGATTCGTGTTAGTTATATTATTACTAACATTTTGGATATTCTAACTTATATTTTAGTTCTTGCTACGAAAACTTATCATTAGATATTCTTTTCTTACTTTACTTCTTCACTTTTCAATAGGCTAACTTTCATCTACAAGCATATCTTGACAAACCGAATATAGATTCGTGTTAGTTATATTATTACTAACATTTGGATATTCTAACTTATATTTTAGTGCTTGCTACGAAAACTTATCATTAGATATTCTTTTCTTACTTTACTTCTTCACTTTTCAATAGGCTAACTTTCATCTACAAGCATATCTTGACAAACCGAATATAGATTCGTGTTAGTTATATTATTACTAACATTTTGGATATTCTAACTTATATTTTAGTTCTTGCTACGAAAACTTATCATTAGATATTCTTTTCTTACTTTACTTCTTCACTTTTCAATAGGCTAACTTTCATCTATCAAGCATATCTTGACAAACCGAATATAGATTCGTGTTAGTTATATTATTACTAACATTTTGGATATTCTAACTTATATTTTAGTTCTTGCTACGAAAACTTATCATTAGATATTCTTTTCTTACTTTACTTCTTCACTTTTCAATAGGCTAACTTTCATCTACAAGCATATCTTGACAAACCGAATATAGATTCGTGTTAGTTATATTATTACTAACATTTTGGATATTCTAACTTATATTTTAGTTCTTGCTACGAAAACTTATCATTAGATATTCTTTTCTTACTTTACTTCTTCACTTTTCAATAGGCCTAACTTTCATCTACAAGCATATCTTGACAAACCGAATATAGATTCGTGTTAGTTATATTATTACTAACATTTTGGATATTCTAACTTATATTTTAGTGCTTGCTACGAAAACTTATCATTAGATATTCTTTTCTTACTTTACTTCTTCACTTTTCAATAGGCTATACTTTCATCTACAAGCATATCTTGACAAACCGAATATAGATTCGTGTTAGTTATATTATTACTAACATTTTGGATATTCTAACTTATATTTTAGTTCTTGCTACGAAAACTTATCATTAGATATTCTTTTCTTACTTTACTTCTTCACTTTTCAATAGGCTAACTTTCATCTACAAGCATATCTTGACAAACCGAATATAGATTCGTGTTAGTTATATTATTACTAACATTTTGGATATTCTAACTTATATTTTAGTTCTTGCTACGAAAACTTATCATTAGATATTCTTTTCTTACTTTACTTCTTCACTTTTTCAATAGGCTAACTTTCATCTACAAGCATATCTTGACAAACCGAATATAGATTCGTGTTAGTTATATTATTACTAACATTTTGGATATTCTAACTTAAAATATAAGTTAGAATATCCAAAATGTTAGTAATAATATAACTAACACGAATCTATATTCGGTTTGTCAAGATATGCTTGTAGATGAAAGTTAGCCTATTGAAAAGTGAAGAAGTAAAGTAAGAAAAGAATATCTAATGATAAGTTTTCGTAGCAAGAACTAAAATATAAGTTAGAATATCCAAAATGTTAGTAATAATATAACTAACACGAATCTATATTCGGTTTGTCAAGATATGCTTGTAGATGAAAGTTAGCCTATTGAAAAGTGAAGAAGTAAAGTAAGAAAAGAATATCTAATGATAAGTTTTCGTAGCAAGAACTAAAATATAAGTTAGAATATCCAAAATGTTAGTAATAATATAACTAACACGAATCTATATTCGGTTTGTCAAGATATGCTTGTAGATGAAAGTTAGCCTATTGAAAAGTGAAGAAGTAAAGTAAGAAAAGAATATCTAATGATAAGTTTTCGTAGCAAGCACTAAAATATAAGTTAGAATATCCAAAATGTTAGTAATAATATAACTAACACGAATCTATATTCGGTTTGTCAAGATATGCTTGTAGATGAAAGTTAGCCTATTGAAAAGTGAAGAAGTAAAGTAAGAAAAGAATATCTAATGATAAGTTTTCGTAGCAAGAACTAAAATATAAGTTAGAATATCCAAAATGTTAGTAATAATATAACTAACACGAATCTATATTCGGTTTGTCAAGATATGCTTGTAGATGAAAGTTAGCCTATTGAAAAGTGAAGAAGTAAAGTAAGAAAAGAATATCTAATGATAAGTTTTCGTAGCAAGAACTAAAATATAAGTTAGAATATCCAAAATGTTAGTAATAATATAACTAACACGAATCTATATTCGGTTTGTCAAGATATGCTTGTAGATGAAAGTTAGCCTATTGAAAAGTGAAGAAGTAAAGTAAGAAAAGAATATCTAATGATAAGTTTTCGTAGCAAGAACTAAAATATAAGTTAGAATATCCAAAATGTTAGTAATAATATAACTAACACGAATCTATATTCGGTTTGTCAAGATATGCTTGTAGATGAAAGTTAGCCTATTGAAAAGTGAAGAAGTAAAGTAAGAAAAGAATATCTAATGATAAGTTTTCGTAGCAAGCACTAAAATATAAGTTAGAATATCCAAAATGTTAGTAATAATATAACTAACACGAATCTATATTCGGTTTGTCAAGATATGCTTGTAGATGAAAGTTAGCCTATTGAAAAGTGAAGAAGTAAAGTAAGAAAAGAATATCTAATGATAAGTTTTCGTAGCAAGAACTAAAATATAAGTTAGAATATCCAAAATGTTAGTAATAATATAACTAACACGAATCTATATTCGGTTTGTCAAGATATGCTTGTAGATGAAAGTTAGCCTATTGAAAAGTGAAGAAGTAAAGTAAGAAAAGAATATCTAATGATAAGTTTTCGTAGCAAGCACTAAAATATAAGTTAGAATATCCAAAATGTTAGTAATAATATAACTAACACGAATCTGTATTCGGTTTGTCAAGATATGCTTGTAGATGAAAGTTAGCCTATTGAAAAGTGAAGAAGTAAAGTAAGAAAAGAAGATAGAATTTCAGTTTTAAGGAGTATGCTTTGAGAAGTAATAAGTATTTAGAAAAGTGAAGAAGTAAAGTAAGAAAAGAATATCTAATGATAAGTTTTCGTAGCAAGAACTAAAATATAAGTTAGAATATCCAAAATGTTAGTAATAATATAACTAACACGAATCTATATTCGGTTTGTCAAGATATGCTTGTAGATGAAAGTTAGCCTATTGAAAAGTGAAGAAGTAAAGTAAGAAAAGAATATCTAATGATAAGTTTTCGTAGCAAGAACTAAAATATAAGTTAGAATATCCAAAATGTTAGTAATAATATAACTAACACGAATCTATATTCGGTTTGTCAAGATATGCTTGTAGATGAAAGTTAGCCTATTGAAAAGTGAAGAAGTAAAGTAAGAAAAGAATATCTAATGATAAGTTTTCGTAGCAAGCACTAAAATATAAGTTAGAATATCCAAAATGTTAGTAATAATATAACTAACACGAATCTGTATTCGGTTTGTCAAGATATGCTTGTAGATGAAAGTTAGCCTATTGAAAAGTGAAGAAGTAAAGTAAGAAAAGAAGATAGAATTTCAGTTTTAAGGAGTATGCTTTGAGAAGTAATAAGTATTTAGAAAAGTGAAGAAGTAAAGTAAGAAAAGAATATCTAATGATAAGTTTTCGTAGCAAGAACTAAAATATAAGTTAGAATATCCAAAATGTTAGTAATAATATAACTAACACGAATCTATATTCGGTTTGTCAAGATATGCTTGTAGATGAAAGTTAGCCTATTGAAAAGTGAAGAAGTAAAGTAAGAAAAGAATATCTAATGATAAGTTTTCGTAGCAAGAACTAAAATATAAGTTAGAATATCCAAAATGTTAGTAATAATATAACTAACACGAATCTATATTCGGTTTGTCAAGATATGCTTGTAGATGAAAGTTAGCCTATTGAAAAGTGAAGAAGTAAAGTAAGAAAAGAATATCTAATGATAAGTTTTCGTAGCAAGAACTAAAATATAAGTTAGAATATCCAAAATGTTAGTAATAATATAACTAACACGAATCTATATTCGGTTTGTCAAGATATGCTTGTAGATGAAAGTTAGCCTATTGAAAAGTGAAGAAGTAAAGTAAGAAAAGAATATCTAATGATAAGTTTTCGTAGCAAGCACTAAAATATAAGTTAGAATATCCAAAATGTTAGTAATAATATAACTAACACGAATCTATATTCGGTTTGTCAAGATATGCTTGTAGATGAAAGTTAGCCTATTGAAAAGTGAAGAAGTAAAGTAAGAAAAGAATATCTAATGATAAGTTTTCGTAGCAAGAACTAAAATATAAGTTAGAATATCCAAAATGTTAGTAATAATATAACTAACACGAATCTATATTCGGTTTGTCAAGATATGCTTGTAGATGAAAGTTAGCCTATTGAAAAGTGAAGAAGTAAAGTAAGAAAAGAATATCTAATGATAAGTTTTCGTAGCAAGCACTAAAATATAAGTTAGAATATCCAAAATGTTAGTAATAATATAACTAACACGAATCTGTATTCGGTTTGTCAAGATATGCTTGTAGATGAAAGTTAGCCTATTGAAAAGTGAAGAAGTAAAGTAAGAAAAGAAGATAGAATTTCAGTTTTAAGGAGTATGCTTTGAGAAGTAATAAGTATTTAGAAAAGTGAAGAAGTAAAGTAAGAAAAGAATATCTAATGATAAGTTTTCGTAGCAAGAACTAAAATATAAGTTAGAATATCCAAAATGTTAGTAATAATATAACTAACACGAATCTATATTCGGTTTGTCAAGATATGCTTGTAGATGAAAGTTAGCCTATTGAAAAGTGAAGAAGTAAAGTAAGAAAAGAATATCTAATGATAAGTTTTCGTAGCAAGAACTAAAATATAAGTTAGAATATCCAAAATGTTAGTAATAATATAACTAACACGAATCTATATTCGGTTTGTCAAGATATGCTTGTAGATGAAAGTTAGCCTATTGAAAAGTGAAGAAGTAAAGTAAGAAAAGAATATCTAATGATAAGTTTTCGTAGCAAGCACTAAAATATAAGTTAGAATATCCAAAATGTTAGTAATAATATAACTAACACGAATCTATATTCGGTTTGTCAAGATATGCTTGTAGATGAAAGTTAGCCTATTGAAAAGTGAAGAAGTAAAGTAAGAAAAGAATATCTAATGATAAGTTTTCGTAGCAAGAACTAAAATATAAGTTAGAATATCCAAAATGTTAGTAATAATATAACTAACACGAATCTATATTCGGTTTGTCAAGATATGCTTGTAGATGAAAGTTAGCCTATTGAAAAGTGAAGAAGTAAAGTAAGAAAAGAATATCTAATGATAAGTTTTCGTAGCAAGCACTAAAATATAAGTTAGAATATCCAAAATGTTAGTAATAATATAACTAACACGAATCTGTATTCGGTTTGTCAAGATATGCTTGTAGATGAAAGTTAGCCTATTGAAAAGTGAAGAAGTAAAGTAAGAAAAGAAGATAGAATTTCAGTTTTAAGGAGTATGCTTTGAGAAGTAATAAGTATTTAGAAAAGTGAAGAAGTAAAGTAAGAAAAGAATATCTAATGATAAGTTTTCGTAGCAAGAACTAAAATATAAGTTAGAATATCCAAAATGTTAGTAATAATATAACTAACACGAATCTATATTCGGTTTGTCAAGATATGCTTGTAGATGAAAGTTAGCCTATAGAAAAGTGAAGAAGTAAAGTAAGAAAAGAATATCTAATGATAAGTTTTCGTAGCAAGCACTAAAATATAAGTTAGAATATCCAAAATGTTAGTAATAATATAATAATTACGAATCTGTATTCGGTTTGTCAAGATATGCTTGTAGATGAAAGTTAGCCTATTGAAAAGTGAAGAAGTAAAGTAAGAAAAGAAGATAGAATTTCAGTTTTAAGGAGTATGCTTTGAGAAGTAATAAGTATTTAGAAAAGTGAAGAAGTAAAGTAAGAAAAGAATATCTAATGATAAGTTTTCGTAGCAAGCACTAAAATATAAGTTAGAATATCCAAAATGTTAGTAATAATATAATAATTACGAATCTGTATTCGGTTTGTCAAGATATGCTTGTAGATGAAAGTTAGCCTATTGAAAAGTGAAGAAGTAAAGTAAGAAAAGAATATCTAATGATAAGTTTTCGTAGCCAGCACTAAAATATAAGTTAGAATATCCAAAATGTTAGTAATAATATAATAATTACGAATCTGTATTCGGTTTGTCAAGATATGCTTGTAGATGAAAGTTAGCCTATAGAAAAGTGAAGAAGTAAAGTAAGAAAAGAATATCTAATGATAAGTTTTCGTAGCAAGCACTAAAATATAAGTTAGAATATCCAAAATGTTAGTAATAATATAATAATTACGAATCTGTATTCGGTTTGTCAAGATATGCTTGTAGATGAAAGTTAGCCTATTGAAAAGTGAAGAAGTAAAGTAAGAAAAGAAGATAGAATTTCAGTTTTAAGGAGTATGCTTTGAGAAGTAATAAGTATTTAGAAAAGTGAAGAAGTAAAGTAAGAAAAGAATATCTAATGATAAGTTTTCGTAGCAAGCACTAAAATATAAGTTAGAATATCCAAAATGTTAGTAATAATATAATAATTACGAATCTGTATTCGGTTTGTCAAGATATGCTTGTAGATGAAAGTTAGCCTATTGAAAAGTGAAGAAGTAAAGTAAGAAAAGAATATCTAATGATAAGTTTTCGTAGCCAGCACTAAAATATAAGTTAGAATATCCAAAATGTTAGTAATAATATAATAATTACGAATCTGTATTCGGTTTGTCAAGATATGCTTGTAGATGAAAGTTAGCCTATAGAAAAGTGAAGAAGTAAAGTAAGAAAAGAATATCTAATGATAAGTTTTCGTAGCAAGCACTAAAATATAAGTTAGAATATCCAAAATGTTAGTAATAATATAACTAACACGAATCTATATTCGGTTTGTCAAGATATGCTTGTAGATGAAAGTTAGCCTATTGAAAAGTGAAGAAGTAAAGTAAGAAAAGAATATCTAATGATAAGTTTTCGTAGCAAGCACTAAAATATAAGTTAGAATATCCAAAATGTTAGTAATAATATAACTAACACGAATCTGTATTCGGTTTGTCAAGATATGCTTGTAGATGAAAGTTAGCCTATTGAAAAGTGAAGAAGTAAAGTAAGAAAAGAAGATAGAATTTCAGTTTTAAGGAGTATGCTTTGAGAAGTAATAAGTATTTAGAAAAGTGAAGAAGTAAAGTAAGAAAAGAATATCTAATGATAAGTTTTCGTAGCAAGAACTAAAATATAAGTTAGAATATCCAAAATGTTAGTAATAATATAACTAACACGAATCTATATTCGGTTTGTCAAGATATGCTTGTAGATGAAAGTTAGCCTATAGAAAAGTGAAGAAGTAAAGTAAGAAAAGAATATCTAATGATAAGTTTTCGTAGCAAGCACTAAAATATAAGTTAGAATATCCAAAATGTTAGTAATAATATAATAATTACGAATCTGTATTCGGTTTGTCAAGATATGCTTGTAGATGAAAGTTAGCCTATTGAAAAGTGAAGAAGTAAAGTAAGAAAAGAAGATAGAATTTCAGTTTTAAGGAGTATGCTTTGAGAAGTAATAAGTATTTAGAAAAGTGAAGAAGTAAAGTAAGAAAAGAATATCTAATGATAAGTTTTCGTAGCAAGCACTAAAATATAAGTTAGAATATCCAAAATGTTAGTAATAATATAATAATTACGAATCTGTATTCGGTTTGTCAAGATATGCTTGTAGATGAAAGTTAGCCTATTGAAAAGTGAAGAAGTAAAGTAAGAAAAGAATATCTAATGATAAGTTTTCGTAGCCAGCACTAAAATATAAGTTAGAATATCCAAAATGTTAGTAATAATATAATAATTACGAATCTGTATTCGGTTTGTCAAGATATGCTTGTAGATGAAAGTTAGCCTATAGAAAAGTGAAGAAGTAAAGTAAGAAAAGAATATCTAATGATAAGTTTTCGTAGCAAGCACTAAAATATAAGTTAGAATATCCAAAATGTTAGTAATAATATAACTAACACGAATCTATATTCGGTTTGTCAAGATATGCTTGTAGATGAAAGTTAGCCTATAGAAAAGTGAAGAAGTAAAGTAAGAAAAGAATATCTAATGATAAGTTTTCGTAGCAAGCACTAAAATATAAGTTAGAATATCCAAAATGTTAGTAATAATATAATAATTACGAATCTGTATTCGGTTTGTCAAGATATGCTTGTAGATGAAAGTTAGCCTATTGAAAAGTGAAGAAGTAAAGTAAGAAAAGAAGATAGAATTTCAGTTTTAAGGAGTATGCTTTGAGAAGTAATAAGTATTTAGAAAAGTGAAGAAGTAAAGTAAGAAAAGAATATCTAATGATAAGTTTTCGTAGCAAGCACTAAAATATAAGTTAGAATATCCAAAATGTTAGTAATAATATAATAATTACGAATCTGTATTCGGTTTGTCAAGATATGCTTGTAGATGAAAGTTAGCCTATTGAAAAGTGAAGAAGTAAAGTAAGAAAAGAATATCTAATGATAAGTTTTCGTAGCCAGCACTAAAATATAAGTTAGAATATCCAAAATGTTAGTAATAATATAATAATTACGAATCTGTATTCGGTTTGTCAAGATATGCTTGTAGATGAAAGTTAGCCTATAGAAAAGTGAAGAAGTAAAGTAAGAAAAGAATATCTAATGATAAGTTTTCGTAGCAAGCACTAAAATATAAGTTAGAATATCCAAAATGTTAGTAATAATATAATAATTACGAATCTGTATTCGGTTTGTCAAGATATGCTTGTAGATGAAAGTTAGCCTATTGAAAAGTGAAGAAGTAAAGTAAGAAAAGAAGATAGAATTTCAGTTTTAAGGAGTATGCTTTGAGAAGTAATAAGTATTTAGAAAAGTGAAGAAGTAAAGTAAGAAAAGAATATCTAATGATAAGTTTTCGTAGCAAGCACTAAAATATAAGTTAGAATATCCAAAATGTTAGTAATAATATAATAATTACGAATCTGTATTCGGTTTGTCAAGATATGCTTGTAGATGAAAGTTAGCCTATTGAAAAGTGAAGAAGTAAAGTAAGAAAAGAATATCTAATGATAAGTTTTCGTAGCCAGCACTAAAATATAAGTTAGAATATCCAAAATGTTAGTAATAATATAATAATTACGAATCTGTATTCGGTTTGTCAAGATATGCTTGTAGATGAAAGTTAGCCTATAGAAAAGTGAAGAAGTAAAGTAAGAAAAGAATATCTAATGATAAGTTTTCGTAGCAAGCACTAAAATATAAGTTAGAATATCCAAAATGTTAGTAATAATATAACTAACACGAATCTATATTCGGTTTGTCAAGATATGCTTGTAGATGAAAGTTAGCCTATAGAAAAGTGAAGAAGTAAAGTAAGAAAAGAATATCTAATGATAAGTTTTCGTAGCAAGCACTAAAATATAAGTTAGAATATCCAAAATGTTAGTAATAATATAATAATTACGAATCTGTATTCGGTTTGTCAAGATATGCTTGTAGATGAAAGTTAGCCTATTGAAAAGTGAAGAAGTAAAGTAAGAAAAGAAGATAGAATTTCAGTTTTAAGGAGTATGCTTTGAGAAGTAATAAGTATTTAGAAAAGTGAAGAAGTAAAGTAAGAAAAGAATATCTAATGATAAGTTTTCGTAGCAAGCACTAAAATATAAGTTAGAATATCCAAAATGTTAGTAATAATATAATAATTACGAATCTGTATTCGGTTTGTCAAGATATGCTTGTAGATGAAAGTTAGCCTATTGAAAAGTGAAGAAGTAAAGTAAGAAAAGAATATCTAATGATAAGTTTTCGTAGCCAGCACTAAAATATAAGTTAGAATATCCAAAATGTTAGTAATAATATAATAATTACGAATCTGTATTCGGTTTGTCAAGATATGCTTGTAGATGAAAGTTAGCCTATAGAAAAGTGAAGAAGTAAAGTAAGAAAAGAATATCTAATGATAAGTTTTCGTAGCAAGCACTAAAATATAAGTTAGAATATCCAAAATGTTAGTAATAATATAACTAACACGAATCTATATTCGGTTTGTCAAGATATGCTTGTAGATGAAAGTTAGCCTATTGAAAAGTGAAGAAGTAAAGTAAGAAAAGAATATCTAATGATAAGTTTTCGTAGCAAGAACTAAAATATAAGTTAGAATATCCAAAATGTTAGTAATAATATAACTAACACGAATCTATATTCGGTTTGTCAAGATATGCTTGTAGATGAAAGTTAGCCTATTGAAAAGTGAAGAAGTAAAGTAAGAAAAGAATATCTAATGATAAGTTTTCGTAGCAAGAACTAAAATATAAGTTAGAATATCCAAAATGTTAGTAATAATATAACTAACACGAATCTATATTCGGTTTTGTCAAGATATGCTTGTAGATGAAAGTTAGCCTATTGAAAAGTGAAGAAGTAAAGTAAGAAAAGAAGATAGAATTTCAGTTTTAAGGAGTATGCTTTGAGAAGTAATAAGTATTTAGAAAAGTGAAGAAGTAAAGTAAGAAAAGAATATCTAATGATAAGTTTTCGTAGCAAGCACTAAAATATAAGTTAGAATATCCAAAATGTTAGTAATAATATAATAATTACGAATCTGTATTCGGTTTGTCAAGATATGCTTGTAGATGAAAGTTAGCCTATTGAAAAGTGAAGAAGTAAAGTAAGAAAAGAATATCTAATGATAAGTTTTCGTAGCCAGCACTAAAATATAAGTTAGAATATCCAAAATGTTAGTAATAATATAATAATTACGAATCTGTATTCGGTTTGTCAAGATATGCTTGTAGATGAAAGTTAGCCTATAGAAAAGTGAAGAAGTAAAGTAAGAAAAGAATATCTAATGATAAGTTTTCGTAGCAAGCACTAAAATATAAGTTAGAATATCCAAAATGTTAGTAATAATATAACTAACACGAATCTATATTCGGTTTGTCAAGATATGCTTGTAGATGAAAGTTAGCCTATAGAAAAGTGAAGAAGTAAAGTAAGAAAAGAATATCTAATGATAAGTTTTCGTAGCCAGCACTAAAATATAAGTTAGAATATCCAAAATGTTAGTAATAATATAATAATTACGAATCTGTATTCGGTTTGTCAAGATATGCTTGTAGATGAAAGTTAGCCTATAGAAAAGTGAAGAAGTAAAGTAAGAAAAGAATATCTAATGATAAGTTTTCGTAGCAAGCACTAAAATATAAGTTAGAATATCCAAAATGTTAGTAATAATATAATAATTACGAATCTGTATTCGGTTTGTCAAGATATGCTTGTAGATGAAAGTTAGCCTATTGAAAAGTGAAGAAGTAAAGTAAGAAAAGAATATCTAATGATAAGTTTTCGTAGCCAGCACTAAAATATAAGTTAGAATATCCAAAATGTTAGTAATAATATAATAATTACGAATCTGTATTCGGTTTGTCAAGATATGCTTGTAGATGAAAGTTAGCCTATAGAAAAGTGAAGAAGTAAAGTAAGAAAAGAATATCTAATGATAAGTTTTCGTAGCAAGCACTAAAATATAAGTTAGAATATCCAAAATGTTAGTAATAATATAATAATTACGAATCTGTATTCGGTTTGTCAAGATATGCTTGTAGATGAAAGTTAGCCTATTGAAAAGTGAAGAAGTAAAGTAAGAAAAGAAGATAGAATTTCAGTTTTAAGGAGTATGCTTTGAGAAGTAATAAGTATTTAGAAAAGTGAAGAAGTAAAGTAAGAAAAGAATATCTAATGATAAGTTTTCGTAGCAAGCACTAAAATATAAGTTAGAATATCCAAAATGTTAGTAATAATATAATAATTACGAATCTGTATTCGGTTTGTCAAGATATGCTTGTAGATGAAAGTTAGCCTATTGAAAAGTGAAGAAGTAAAGTAAGAAAAGAATATCTAATGATAAGTTTTCGTAGCCAGCACTAAAATATAAGTTAGAATATCCAAAATGTTAGTAATAATATAATAATTACGAATCTGTATTCGGTTTTGTCAAGATATGCTTGTAGATGAAAGTTAGCCTATAGAAAAGTGAAGAAGTAAAGTAAGAAAAGAATATCTAATGATAAGTTTTCGTAGCAAGCACTAAAATATAAGTTAGAATATCCAAAATGTTAGTAATAATATAACTAACACGAATCTATATTCGGTTTGTCAAGATATGCTTGTAGATGAAAGTTAGCCTATAGAAAAGTGAAGAAGTAAAGTAAGAAAAGAATATCTAATGATAAGTTTTCGTAGCAAGCACTAAAATATAAGTTAGAATATCCAAAATGTTAGTAATAATATAATAATTACGAATCTGTATTCGGTTTGTCAAGATATGCTTGTAGATGAAAGTTAGCCTATTGAAAAGTGAAGAAGTAAAGTAAGAAAAGAAGATAGAATTTCAGTTTTAAGGAGTATGCTTTGAGAAGTAATAAGTATTTAGAAAAGTGAAGAAGTAAAGTAAGAAAAGAATATCTAATGATAAGTTTTCGTAGCCAGCACTAAAATATAAGTTAGAATATCCAAAATGTTAGTAATAATATAATAATTACGAATCTGTATTCGGTTTGTCAAGATATGCTTGTAGATGAAAGTTAGCCTATAGAAAAGTGAAGAAGTAAAGTAAGAAAAGAATATCTAATGATAAGTTTTCGTAGCCAGCACTAAAATATAAGTTAGAATATCCAAAATGTTAGTAATAATATAATAATTACGAATCTGTATTCGGTTTGTCAAGATATGCTTGTAGATGAAAGTTAGCCTATAGAAAAGTGAAGAAGTAAAGTAAGAAAAGAATATCTAATGATAAGTTTTCGTAGCAAGCACTAAAATATAAGTTAGAATATCCAAAATGTTAGTAATAATATAATAATTACGAATCTGTATTCGGTTTGTCAAGATATGCTTGTAGATGAAAGTTAGCCTATTGAAAAGTGAAGAAGTAAAGTAAGAAAAGAATATCTAATGATAAGTTTTCGTAGCCAGCACTAAAATATAAGTTAGAATATCCAAAATGTTAGTAATAATATAATAATTACGAATCTGTATTCGGTTTGTCAAGATATGCTTGTAGATGAAAGTTAGCCTATAGAAAAGTGAAGAAGTAAAGTAAGAAAAGAATATCTAATGATAAGTTTTCGTAGCAAGCACTAAAATATAAGTTAGAATATCCAAAATGTTAGTAATAATATAATAATTACGAATCTGTATTCGGTTTGTCAAGATATGCTTGTAGATGAAAGTTAGCCTATTGAAAAGTGAAGAAGTAAAGTAAGAAAAGAAGATAGAATTTCAGTTTTAAGGAGTATGCTTTGAGAAGTAATAAGTATTTAGAAAAGTGAAGAAGTAAAGTAAGAAAAGAATATCTAATGATAAGTTTTCGTAGCAAGCACTAAAATATAAGTTAGAATATCCAAAATGTTAGTAATAATATAATAATTACGAATCTGTATTCGGTTTGTCAAGATATGCTTGTAGATGAAAGTTAGCCTATTGAAAAGTGAAGAAGTAAAGTAAGAAAAGAATATCTAATGATAAGTTTTCGTAGCCAGCACTAAAATATAAGTTAGAATATCCAAAATGTTAGTAATAATATAATAATTACGAATCTGTATTCGGTTTGTCAAGATATGCTTGTAGATGAAAGTTAGCCTATAGAAAAGTGAAGAAGTAAAGTAAGAAAAGAATATCTAATGATAAGTTTTCGTAGCAAGCACTAAAATATAAGTTAGAATATCCAAAATGTTAGTAATAATATAACTAACACGAATCTATATTCGGTTTGTCAAGATATGCTTGTAGATGAAAGTTAGCCTATAGAAAAGTGAAGAAGTAAAGTAAGAAAAGAATATCTAATGATAAGTTTTCGTAGCAAGCACTAAAATATAAGTTAGAATATCCAAAATGTTAGTAATAATATAATAATTACGAATCTGTATTCGGTTTGTCAAGATATGCTTGTAGATGAAAGTTAGCCTATTGAAAAGTGAAGAAGTAAAGTAAGAAAAGAAGATAGAATTTCAGTTTTAAGGAGTATGCTTTGAGAAGTAATAAGTATTTAGAAAAGTGAAGAAGTAAAGTAAGAAAAGAATATCTAATGATAAGTTTTCGTAGCAAGCACTAAAATATAAGTTAGAATATCCAAAATGTTAGTAATAATATAATAATTACGAATCTGTATTCGGTTTGTCAAGATATGCTTGTAGATGAAAGTTAGCCTATTGAAAAGTGAAGAAGTAAAGTAAGAAAAGAATATCTAATGATAAGTTTTCGTAGCCAGCACTAAAATATAAGTTAGAATATCCAAAATGTTAGTAATAATATAATAATTACGAATCTGTATTCGGTTTGTCAAGATATGCTTGTAGATGAAAGTTAGCCTATAGAAAAGTGAAGAAGTAAAGTAAGAAAAGAATATCTAATGATAAGTTTTCGTAGCAAGCACTAAAATATAAGTTAGAATATCCAAAATGTTAGTAATAATATAACTAACACGAATCTATATTCGGTTTGTCAAGATATGCTTGTAGATGAAAGTTAGCCTATTGAAAAGTGAAGAAGTAAAGTAAGAAAAGAATATCTAATGATAAGTTTTCGTAGCAAGAACTAAAATATAAGTTAGAATATCCAAAATGTTAGTAATAATATAACTAACACGAATCTATATTCGGTTTGTCAAGATATGCTTGTAGATGAAAGTTAGCCTATTGAAAAGTGAAGAAGTAAAGTAAGAAAAGAATATCTAATGATAAGTTTTCGTAGCAAGAACTAAAATATAAGTTAGAATATCCAAAATGTTAGTAATAATATAACTAACACGAATCTATATTCGGTTTGTCAAGATATGCTTGTAGATGAAAGTTAGCCTATTGAAAAGTGAAGAAGTAAAGTAAGAAAAGAATATCTAATGATAAGTTTTCGTAGCAAGAACTAAAATATAAGTTAGAATATCCAAAATGTTAGTAATAATATAACTAACACGAATCTATATTCGGTTTGTCAAGATATGCTTGTAGATGAAAGTTAGCCTATTGAAAAGTGAAGAAGTAAAGTAAGAAAAGAATATCTAATGATAAGTTTTCGTAGCAAGCACTAAAATATAAGTTAGAATATCCAAAATGTTAGTAATAATATAATAATTACGAATCTGTATTCGGTTTGTCAAGATATGCTTGTAGATGAAAGTTAGCCTATTGAAAAGTGAAGAAGTAAAGTAAGAAAAGAAGATAGAATTTCAGTTTTAAGGAGTATGCTTTGAGAAGTAATAAGTATTTAGAAAAGTGAAGAAGTAAAGTAAGAAAAGAATATCTAATGATAAGTTTTCGTAGCAAGAACTAAAATATAAGTTAGAATATCCAAAATGTTAGTAATAATATAACTAACACGAATCTATATTCGGTTTGTCAAGATATGCTTGTAGATGAAAGTTAGCCTATAGAAAAGTGAAGAAGTAAAGTAAGAAAAGAATATCTAATGATAAGTTTTCGTAGCAAGCACTAAAATATAAGTTAGAATATCCAAAATGTTAGTAATAATATAATAATTACGAATCTGTATTCGGTTTGTCAAGATATGCTTGTAGATGAAAGTTAGCCTATAGAAAAGTGAAGAAGTAAAGTAAGAAAAGAAGATCTAATGATAAGTTTTCGTAGCCAGCACTAAAATATAAGTTAGAATATCCAAAATGTTAGTAATAATATAATAATTACGAATCTGTATTCGGTTTGTCAAGATATGCTTGTAGATGAAAGTTAGCCTATAGAAAAGTGAAGAAGTAAAGTAAGAAAAGAATATCTAATGATAAGTTTTCGTAGCCAGCACTAAAATATAAGTTAGAATATCCAAAATGTTAGTAATAATATAATAATTACGAATCTGTATTCGGTTTGTCAAGATATGCTTGTAGATGAAAGTTAGCCTATTGAAAAGTGAAGAAGTAAAGTAAGAAAAGAATATCTAATGATAAGTTTTCGTAGCCAGCACTAAAATATAAGTTAGAATATCCAAAATGTTAGTAATAATATAATAATTACGAATCTGTATTCGGTTTGTCAAGATATGCTTGTAGATGAAAGTTAGCCTATAGAAAAGTGAAGAAGTAAAGTAAGAAAAGAATATCTAATGATAAGTTTTCGTAGCAAGCACTAAAATATAAGTTAGAATATCCAAAATGTTAGTAATAATATAATAATTACGAATCTGTATTCGGTTTGTCAAGATATGCTTGTAGATGAAAGTTAGCCTATTGAAAAGTGAAGAAGTAAAGTAAGAAAAGAATATCTAATGATAAGTTTTCGTAGCCAGCACTAAAATATAAGTTAGAATATCCAAAATGTTAGTAATAATATAATAATTACGAATCTGTATTCGGTTTGTCAAGATATGCTTGTAGATGAAAGTTAGCCTATAGAAAAGTGAAGAAGTAAAGTAAGAAAAGAATATCTAATGATAAGTTTTCGTAGCAAGCACTAAAATATAAGTTAGAATATCCAAAATGTTAGTAATAATATAATAATTACGAATCTGTATTCGGTTTGTCAAGATATGCTTGTAGATGAAAGTTAGCCTATAGAAAAGTGAAGAAGTAAAGTAAGAAAAGAATATCTAATGATAAGTTTTCGTAGCAAGCACTAAAATATAAGTTAGAATATCCAAAATGTTAGTAATAATATAATAATTACGAATCTGTATTCGGTTTGTCAAGATATGCTTGTAGATGAAAGTTAGCCTATTGAAAAGTGAAGAAGTAAAGTAAGAAAAGAATATCTAATGATAAGTTTTCGTAGCAAGAACTAAAATATAAGTTAGAATATCCAAAATGTTAGTAATAATATAACTAACACGAATCTATATTCGGTTTGTCAAGATATGCTTGTAGATGAAAGTTAGCCTATTGAAAAGTGAAGAAGTAAAGTAAGAAAAGAATATCTAATGATAAGTTTTCGTAGCAAGAACTAAAATATAAGTTAGAATATCCAAAATGTTAGTAATAATATAACTAACACGAATCTATATTCGGTTTGTCAAGATATGCTTGTAGATGAAAGTTAGCCTATTGAAAAGTGAAGAAGTAAAGTAAGAAAAGAATATCTAATGATAAGTTTTCGTAGCAAGCACTAAAATATAAGTTAGAATATCCAAAATGTTAGTAATAATATAACTAACACGAATCTGTATTCGGTTTGTCAAGATATGCTTGTAGATGAAAGTTAGCCTATTGAAAAGTGAAGAAGTAAAGTAAGAAAAGAAGATAGAATTTCAGTTTTAAGGAGTATGCTTTTGAGAAGTAATAAGTATTTAGAAAAGTGAAGAAGTAAAGTAAGAAAAGAATATCTAATGATAAGTTTTCGTAGCAAGAACTAAAATATAAGTTAGAATATCCAAAATGTTAGTAATAATATAACTAACACGAATCTATATTCGGTTTGTCAAGATATGCTTGTAGATGAAAGTTAGCCTATAGAAAAGTGAAGAAGTAAAGTAAGAAAAGAATATCTAATGATAAGTTTTCGTAGCAAGCACTAAAATATAAGTTAGAATATCCAAAATGTTAGTAATAATATAATAATTACGAATCTGTATTCGGTTTGTCAAGATATGCTTGTAGATGAAAGTTAGCCTATAGAAAAGTGAAGAAGTAAAGTAAGAAAAGAATATCTAATGATAAGTTTTCGTAGCCAGCACTAAAATATAAGTTAGAATATCCAAAATGTTAGTAATAATATAATAATTACGAATCTGTATTCGGTTTGTCAAGATATGCTTGTAGATGAAAGTTAGCCTATAGAAAAGTGAAGAAGTAAAGTAAGAAAAGAATATCTAATGATAAGTTTTCGTAGCCAGCACTAAAATATAAGTTAGAATATCCAAAATGTTAGTAATAATATAATAATTACGAATCTGTATTCGGTTTGTCAAGATATGCTTGTAGATGAAAGTTAGCCTATTGAAAAGTGAAGAAGTAAAGTAAGAAAAGAATATCTAATGATAAGTTTTCGTAGCCAGCACTAAAATATAAGTTAGAATATCCAAAATGTTAGTAATAATATAATAATTACGAATCTGTATTCGGTTTGTCAAGATATGCTTGTAGATGAAAGTTAGCCTATAGAAAAGTGAAGAAGTAAAGTAAGAAAAGAATATCTAATGATAAGTTTTCGTAGCCAGCACTAAAATATAAGTTAGAATATCCAAAATGTTAGTAATAATATAATAATTACGAATCTGTATTCGGTTTGTCAAGATATGCTTGTAGATGAAAGTTAGCCTATTGAAAAGTGAAGAAGTAAAGTAAGAAAAGAATATCTAATGATAAGTTTTCGTAGCCAGCACTAAAATATAAGTTAGAATATCCAAAATGTTAGTAATAATATAATAATTACGAATCTGTATTCGGTTTGTCAAGATATGCTTGTAGATGAAAGTTAGCCTATAGAAAAGTGAAGAAGTAAAGTAAGAAAAGAATATCTAATGATAAGTTTTCGTAGCAAGCACTAAAATATAAGTTAGAATATCCAAAATGTTAGTAAT
>CAMPDV010005776.1:0-22913 GCA_946699065.1 Loxodes magnus | reverse complement strand
GAATGTAGACATATTTTAAAAGTTTAAAAGTTGATAAAAAGTGTAAGAATAACGAATGAAGTAAACTTAAAAATTGAAAATATAAGAACTTGAATAATTTTGATAAAAAGTAATAATGTGTAATTTAATTAACTATATAAAATTTGAGGAGTATTTTCAGATAATAGCAATTTAGATATTGAAAAGGAGATTTTGTATTTATGTAAAAATATTGGATAATAATTTTAAAGATGAAGAAGGTAAAAGGAGATGGAATCACGAGAATAATTTAATACAGTGAATGTAGACATATTTTAAAAGTTTAAAAGTTGATAAAAAGTGTAAGAATAACGAATGAAGTAAACTTAAAAATTGAAAATATAAGAACTTGAATAATTTTGATAAAAAGTAATAATGTGTAATTTAATTAACTATATAAAATTTGAGGAGTATTTTCAGATAATAGCAATTTAGATATTGAAAAGTAGATTTTGTATTTATGTAAAAATATTGGATAATAATTTTAAAGATGAAGAAGGTAAAAGGAGATGGAATCACGAGAATAATTTAATACAGTGAATGTAGACATATTTTAAAAGTTTAAAAGTTGATAAAAAGTGTAAGAATAACGAATGAAGTAAACTTAAAAATTGAAAATATAAGAACTTGAATAATTTTGATAAAAAGTAATAATGTGTAATTTAATTAACTATATAAAATTTGAGGAGTATTTTCAGATAATAGCAATTTAGATATTGAAAAGGAGATTTTGTATTTATGTAAAAATATTGGATAATAATTTTAAAGATGAAGAAGGTAAAAGGAGATGGAATCACGAGAATAATTTAATACAGTGAATGTAGACATATTTTAAAAGTTTAAAAGTTGATAAAAAGTGTAAGAATAACGAATGAAGTAAACTTAAAAATTGAAAATATAAGAACTTGAATAATTTTGATAAAAAATAAATGTTTTAAGTAAAACGCTTAAACTAGTTTAAACGTAATAGTTAAACTCAGAAATAAACGTAAAAAGATTGAAAAATAAAAAATAAAATAGAAAAAAATAATAATGTGTAATTTAATTAACTATATAAAATTTGAAGAGTATTTTCAGATAATAGCAATTTAGATATTGAAAAGGAGATTTTGTATTTATGTAAAAATATTGGATAATAATTTTAAAGATGAAGAAGGTAAAAGGAGATGGAATCACGAGAATAATTTAATACAGTGAATGTAGACATATTTTAAAAGTTTAAAAGTTGATAAAAAGTGTAAGAATAACGAATGAAGTAAACTTAAAAATTGAAAATATAAGAACTTGAATAATTTTGATAAAAAATAAATGTTTTAAGTAAAACGCTTAAACTAGTTTAAACGTAATAGTTAAACTCAGAAATAAACGTAAAAAGATTGAAAAATAAAAAATAAAATAGAAAAAAATAATAATGTGTAATTTAATTAACTATATAAAATTTGAAGAGTATTTTCAGATAATAGCAATTTAGATATTGAAAAGTAGATTTTGTATTTATGTAAAAATATTGGATAATAATTTTAAAGATGAAGAAGGTAAAAGGAGATGGAATCACGAGAATAATTTAATACAGTGAATGTAGACATATTTTAAAAGTTTAAAAGTTGATAAAAAGTGTAAGAATAACGAATGAAGTAAACTTAAAAATTGAAAATATAAGAACTTGAATAATTTTGATAAAAAATAAATGTTTTAAGTAAAACGCTTAAACTAGTTTAAACGTAATAGTTAAACTCAGAAATAAACGTAAAAAGATTGAAAAATAAAAAATAAAATAGAAAAAAATAATAATGTGTAATTTAATTAACTATATAAAATTTGAAGAGTATTTTCAGATAATAGCAATTTAGATATTGAAAAGGAGATTTTGTATTTATGTAAAAATATTGGATAATAATTTTAAAGATGAAGAAGGTAAAAGGAGATGGAATCACGAGAATAATTTAATACAGTGAATGTAGACATATTTTAAAAGTTTAAAAGTTGATAAAAAGTGTAAGAATAACGAATGAAGTAAACTTAAAAATTGAAAATATAAGAACTTGAATAATTTTGATAAAAAGTAATAATGTGTAATTTAATTAACTATATAAAATTTGAGGAGTATTTTCAGATAATAGCAATTTAGATATTGAAAAGTAGATTTTGTATTTATGTAAAAATATTGGATAATAATTTTAAAGATGAAGAAGGTAAAAGGAGATGGAATCACGAGAATAATTTAATACAGTGAATGTAGACATATTTTAAAAGTTTAAAAGTTGATAAAAAGTGTAAGAATAACAATGAAGTAAACTTAAAAATTGAAAATATAAGAACTTGAATAATTTTGATAAAAAATAAATGTTTTAAGTAAAACGCTTAAACTAGTTTAAACGTAATAGTTAAACTCAGAAATAAACGTAATAAGATTGAAAAATAAAAAATAAAATAGAAAAAAATAATAATGTGTAATTTAATTAACTATATAAAATTTGAAGAGTATTTTCAGATAATAGCAATTTAGATATTGAAAAGGAGATTTTGTATTTATGTAAAAATATTGGATAATAATTTTAAAGATGAAGAAGGTAAAAGGAGATGGAATCACGAGAATAATTTAATACAGTGAATGTAGACATATTTTAAAAGTTTAAAAGTTGATAAAAAGTGTAAGAATAACGAATGAAGTAAACTTAAAAATTGAAAATATAAGAACTTGAATAATTTTGATAAAAAGTAATAATGTGTAATTTAATTAACTATATAAAATTTGAGGAGTATTTTCAGATAATAGCAATTTAGATATTGAAAAGTAGATTTTGTATTTATGTAAAAATATTGGATAATAATTTTAAAGATGAAGAAGGTAAAAGGAGATGGAATCACGAGAATAATTTAATACAGTGAATGTAGACATATTTTAAAAGTTTAAAAGTTGATAAAAAGTGTAAGAATAACGAATGAAGTAAACTTAAAAATTGAAAATATAAGAACTTGAATAATTTTGATAAAAAATAAATGTTTTAAGTAAAACGCTTAAACTAGTTTAAACGTAATAGTTAAACTCAGAAATAAACGTAAAAAGATTGAAAAATAAAAAATAAAATAGAAAAAAATAATAATGTGTAATTTAATTAACTATATAAAATTTGAGGAGTATTTTCAGATAATAGCAATTTAGATATTGAAAAGTAGATTTTGTATTTATGTAAAAATATTGGATAATAATTTTAAAGATGAAGAAGGTAAAAGGAGATGGAATCACGAGAATAATTTAATACAGTGAATGTAGACATATTTTAAAAGTTTAAAAGTTGATAAAAAGTGTAAGAATAACGAATGAAGTAAACTTAAAAATTGAAAATATAAGAACTTGAATAATTTTGATAAAAAATAAATGTTTTAAGTAAAACGCTTAAACTAGTTTAAACGTAATAGTTAAACTCAGAAATAAACGTAAAAAGATTGAAAAATAAAAAATAAAATAGAAAAAAATAATAATGTGTAATTTAATTAACTATATAAAATTTGAAGAGTATTTTCAGATAATAGCAATTTAGATATTGAAAAGTAGATTTTGTATTTATGTAAAAATATTGGATAATAATTTTAAAGATGAAGAAGGTAAAAGGAGATGGAATCACGAGAATAATTTAATACAGTGAATGTAGACATATTTTAAAAGTTTAAAAGTTGATAAAAAGTGTAAGAATAACGAATGAAGTAAACTTAAAAATTGAAAATATAAGAACTTGAATAATTTTGATAAAAAATAAATGTTTTAAGTAAAACGCTTAAACTAGTTTAAACGTAATAGTTAAACTCAGAAATAAACGTAAAAAGATTGAAAAATAAAAAATAAAATAGAAAAAAATAATAATGTGTAATTTAATTAACTATATAAAATTTGAAGAGTATTTTCAGATAATAGCAATTTAGATATTGAAAAGGAGATTTTGTATTTATGTAAAAATATTGGATAATAATTTTAAAGATGAAGAAGGTAAAAGGAGATGGAATCACGAGAATAATTTAATACAGTGAATGTAGACATATTTTAAAAGTTTAAAAGTTGATAAAAAGTGTAAGAATAACGAATGAAGTAAACTTAAAAATTGAAAATATAAGAACTTGAATAATTTTGATAAAAAGTAATAATGTGTAATTTAATTAACTATATAAAATTTGAGGAGTATTTTCAGATAATAGCAATTTAGATATTGAAAAGTAGATTTTGTATTTATGTAAAAATATTGGATAATAATTTTAAAGATGAAGAAGGTAAAAGGAGATGGAATCACGAGAATAATTTAATACAGTGAATGTAGACATATTTTAAAAGTTTAAAAGTTGATAAAAAGTGTAAGAATAACAATGAAGTAAACTTAAAAATTGAAAATATAAGAACTTGAATAATTTTGATAAAAAATAAATGTTTTAAGTAAAACGCTTAAACTAGTTTAAACGTAATAGTTAAACTCAGAAATAAACGTAAAAAGATTGAAAAATAAAAAATAAAATAGAAAAAAATAATAATGTGTAATTTAATTAACTATATAAAATTTGAGGAGTATTTTCAGATAATAGCAATTTAGATATTGAAAAGTAGATTTTGTATTTATGTAAAAATATTGGATAATAATTTTAAAGATGAAGAAGGTAAAAGGAGATGGAATCACGAGAATAATTTAATACAGTGAATGTAGACATATTTTAAAAGTTTAAAAGTTGATAAAAAGTGTAAGAATAACAATGAAGTAAACTTAAAAATTGAAAATATAAGAACTTGAATAATTTTGATAAAAAATAAATGTTTTAAGTAAAACGCTTAAACTAGTTTAAACGTAATAGTTAAACTCAGAAATAAACGTAAAAAGATTGAAAAATAAAAAATAAAATAGAAAAAAATAATAATGTGTAATTTAATTAACTATATAAAATTTGAGGAGTATTTTCAGATAATAGCAATTTAGATATTGAAAAGTAGATTTTGTATTTATGTAAAAATATTGGATAATAATTTTAAAGATGAAGAAGGTAAAAGGAGATGGAATCACGAGAATAATTTAATACAGTGAATGTAGACATATTTTAAAAGTTTAAAAGTTGATAAAAAGTGTAAGAATAACGAATGAAGTAAACTTAAAAATTGAAAATATAAGAACTTGAATAATTTTGATAAAAAATAAATGTTTTAAGTAAAACGCTTAAACTAGTTTAAACGTAATAGTTAAACTCAGAAATAAACGTAAAAAGATTGAAAAATAAAAAATAAAATAGAAAAAAATAATAATGTGTAATTTAATTAACTATATAAAATTTGAAGAGTATTTTCAGATAATAGCAATTTAGATATTGAAAAGTAGATTTTGTATTTATGTAAAAATATTGGATAATAATTTTAAAGATGAAGAAGGTAAAAGGAGATGGAATCACGAGAATAATTTAATACAGTGAATGTAGACATATTTTAAAAGTTTAAAAGTTGATAAAAAGTGTAAGAATAACGAATGAAGTAAACTTAAAAATTGAAAATATAAGAACTTGAATAATTTTGATAAAAAATAAATGTTTTAAGTAAAACGCTTAAACTAGTTTAAACGTAATAGTTAAACTCAGAAATAAACGTAAAAAGATTGAAAAATAAAAAATAAAATAGAAAAAAATAATAATGTGTAATTTAATTAACTATATAAAATTTGAAGAGTATTTTCAGATAATAGCAATTTAGATATTGAAAAGTAGATTTTGTATTTATGTAAAAATATTGGATAATAATTTTAAAGATGAAGAAGGTAAAAGGAGATGGAATCACGAGAATAATTTAATACAGTGAATGTAGACATATTTTAAAAGTTTAAAAGTTGATAAAAAGTGTAAGAATAACGAATGAAGTAAACTTAAAAATTGAAAATATAAGAACTTGAATAATTTTGATAAAAAATAAATGTTTTAAGTAAAACGCTTAAACTAGTTTAAACGTAATAGTTAAACTCAGAAATAAACGTAAAAAGATTGAAAAATAAAAAATAAAATAGAAAAAAATAATAATGTGTAATTTAATTAACTATATAAAATTTGAAGAGTATTTTCAGATAATAGCAATTTAGATATTGAAAAGGAGATTTTGTATTTATGTAAAAATATTGGATAATAATTTTAAAGATGAAGAAGGTAAAAGGAGATGGAATCACGAGAATAATTTAATACAGTGAATGTAGACATATTTTAAAAGTTTAAAAGTTGATAAAAAGTGTAAGAATAACGAATGAAGTAAACTTAAAAATTGAAAATATAAGAACTTGAATAATTTTGATAAAAAGTAATAATGTGTAATTTAATTAACTATATAAAATTTGAGGAGTATTTTCAGATAATAGCAATTTAGATATTGAAAAGTAGATTTTGTATTTATGTAAAAATATTGGATAATAATTTTAAAGATGAAGAAGGTAAAAGGAGATGGAATCACGAGAATAATTTAATACAGTGAATGTAGACATATTTTAAAAGTTTAAAAGTTGATAAAAAGTGTAAGAATAACAATGAAGTAAACTTAAAAATTGAAAATATAAGAACTTGAATAATTTTGATAAAAAATAAATGTTTTAAGTAAAACGCTTAAACTAGTTTAAACGTAATAGTTAAACTCAGAAATAAACGTAATAAGATTGAAAAATAAAAAATAAAATAGAAAAAAATAAAAATGTGTAATTTAATTAACTATATAAAATTTGAAGAGTATTTTCAGATAATAGCAATTTAGATATTGAAAAGGAGATTTTGTATTTATGTAAAAATATTGGATAATAATTTAAAAGATGAAGAAGGTAAAAGGAGATGGAATCACGAGAATAATTTAATACAGTGAATGTAGACATATTTTAAAAGTTTAAAAGTTGATAAAAAGTGTAAGAATAACGAATGAAGTAAACTTAAAAATTGAAAATATAAGAACTTGAATAATTTTGATAAAAAGTAATAATGTGTAATTTAATTAACTATATAAAATTTGAGGAGTATTTTCAGATAATAGCAATTTAGATATTGAAAAGTAGATTTTGTATTTATGTAAAAATATTGGATAATAATTTTAAAGATGAAGAAGGTAAAAGGAGATGGAATCACGAGAATAATTTAATACAGTGAATGTAGACATATTTTAAAAGTTTAAAAGTTGATAAAAAGTGTAAGAATAACGAATGAAGTAAACTTAAAAATTGAAAATATAAGAACTTGAATAATTTTGATAAAAAATAAATGTTTTAAGTAAAACGCTTAAACTAGTTTAAACGTAATAGTTAAACTCAGAAATAAACGTAAAAAGATTGAAAAATAAAAAATAAAATAGAAAAAAATAATAATGTGTAATTTAATTAACTATATAAAATTTGAAGAGTATTTTCAGATAATAGCAATTTAGATATTGAAAAGGAGATTTTGTATTTATGTAAAAATATTGGATAATAATTTTAAAGATGAAGAAGGTAAAAGGAGATGGAATCACGAGAATAATTTAATACAGTGAATGTAGACATATTTTAAAAGTTTAAAAGTTGATAAAAAGTGTAAGAATAACGAATGAAGTAAACTTAAAAATTGAAAATATAAGAACTTGAATAATTTTGATAAAAAATAAATGTTTTAAGTAAAACGCTTAAACTAGTTTAAACGTAATAGTTAAACTCAGAAATAAACGTAAAAAGATTGAAAAATAAAAAATAAAATAGAAAAAAATAATAATGTGTAATTTAATTAACTATATAAAATTTGAAGAGTATTTTCAGATAATAGCAATTTAGATATTGAAAAGTAGATTTTGTATTTATGTAAAAATATTGGATAATAATTTTAAAGATGAAGAAGGTAAAAGGAGATGGAATCACGAGAATAATTTAATACAGTGAATGTAGACATATTTTAAAAGTTTAAAAGTTGATAAAAAGTGTAAGAATAACGAATGAAGTAAACTTAAAAATTGAAAATATAAGAACTTGAATAATTTTGATAAAAAATAAATGTTTTAAGTAAAACGCTTAAACTAGTTTAAACGTAATAGTTAAACTCAGAAATAAACGTAAAAAGATTGAAAAATAAAAAATAAAATAGAAAAAAATAATAATGTGTAATTTAATTAACTATATAAAATTTGAAGAGTATTTTCAGATAATAGCAATTTAGATATTGAAAAGTAGATTTTGTATTTATGTAAAAATATTGGATAATAATTTTAAAGATGAAGAAGGTAAAAGGAGATGGAATCACGAGAATAATTTAATACAGTGAATGTAGACATATTTTAAAAGTTTAAAAGTTGATAAAAAGTGTAAGAATAACGAATGAAGTAAACTTAAAAATTGAAAATATAAGAACTTGAATAATTTTGATAAAAAATAAATGTTTTAAGTAAAACGCTTAAACTAGTTTAAACGTAATAGTTAAACTCAGAAATAAACGTAAAAAGATTGAAAAATAAAAAATAAAATAGAAAAAAATAATAATGTGTAATTTAATTAACTATATAAAATTTGAAGAGTATTTTCAGATAATAGCAATTTAGATATTGAAAAGTAGATTTTGTATTTATGTAAAAATATTGGATAATAATTTTAAAGATGAAGAAGGTAAAAGGAGATGGAATCACGAGAATAATTTAATACAGTGAATGTAGACATATTTTAAAAGTTTAAAAGTTGATAAAAAGTGTAAGAATAACGAATGAAGTAAACTTAAAAATTGAAAATATAAGAACTTGAATAATTTTGATAAAAAATAAATGTTTTAAGTAAAACGCTTAAACTAGTTTAAACGTAATAGTTAAACTCAGAAATAAACGTAAAAAGATTGAAAAATAAAAAATAAAATAGAAAAAAATAATAATGTGTAATTTAATTAACTATATAAAATTTGAAGAGTATTTTCAGATAATAGCAATTTAGATATTGAAAAGGAGATTTTGTATTTATGTAAAAATATTGGATAATAATTTTAAAGATGAAGAAGGTAAAAGGAGATGGAATCACGAGAATAATTTAATACAGTGAATGTAGACATATTTTAAAAGTTTAAAAGTTGATAAAAAGTGTAAGAATAACGAATGAAGTAAACTTAAAAATTGAAAATATAAGAACTTGAATAATTTTGATAAAAAGTAATAATGTGTAATTTAATTAACTATATAAAATTTGAGGAGTATTTTCAGATAATAGCAATTTAGATATTGAAAAGTAGATTTTGTATTTATGTAAAAATATTGGATAATAATTTTAAAGATGAAGAAGGTAAAAGGAGATGGAATCACGAGAATAATTTAATACAGTGAATGTAGACATATTTTAAAAGTTTAAAAGTTGATAAAAAGTGTAAGAATAACAATGAAGTAAACTTAAAAATTGAAAATATAAGAACTTGAATAATTTTGATAAAAAGTAATAATGTGTAATTTAATTAACTATATAAAATTTGAGGAGTATTTTCAGATAATAGCAATTTAGATATTGAAAAGTAGATTTTGTATTTATGTAAAAATATTGGATAATAATTTTAAAGATGAAGAAGGTAAAAGGAGATGGAATCACGAGAATAATTTAATACAGTGAATGTAGACATATTTTAAAAGTTTAAAAGTTGATAAAAAGTGTAAGAATAACAATGAAGTAAACTTAAAAATTGAAAATATAAGAACTTGAATAATTTTGATAAAAAATAAATGTTTTAAGTAAAACGCTTAAACTAGTTTAAACGTAATAGTTAAACTCAGAAATAAACGTAAAAAGATTGAAAAATAAAAAATAAAATAGAAAAAAATAATAATGTGTAATTTAATTAACTATATAAAATTTGAAGAGTATTTTCAGATAATAGCAATTTAGATATTGAAAAGTAGATTTTGTATTTATGTAAAAATATTGGATAATAATTTTAAAGATGAAGAAGGTAAAAGGAGATGGAATCACGAGAATAATTTAATACAGTGAATGTAGACATATTTTAAAAGTTTAAAAGTTGATAAAAAGTGTAAGAATAACAATGAAGTAAACTTAAAAATTGAAAATATAAGAACTTGAATAATTTTGATAAAAAATAAATGTTTTAAGTAAAACGCTTAAACTAGTTTAAACGTAATAGTTAAACTCAGAAATAAACGTAATAAGATTGAAAAATAAAAAATAAAATAGAAAAAAATAATAATGTGTAATTTAATTAACTATATAAAATTTGAAGAGTATTTTCAGATAATAGCAATTTAGATATTGAAAAGGAGATTTTGTATTTATGTAAAAATATTGGATAATAATTTTAAAGATGAAGAAGGTAAAAGGAGATGGAATCACGAGAATAATTTAATACAGTGAATGTAGACATATTTTAAAAGTTTAAAAGTTGATAAAAAGTGTAAGAATAACGAATGAAGTAAACTTAAAAATTGAAAATATAAGAACTTGAATAATTTTGATAAAAAGTAATAATGTGTAATTTAATTAACTATATAAAATTTGAGGAGTATTTTCAGATAATAGCAATTTAGATATTGAAAAGTAGATTTTGTATTTATGTAAAAATATTGGATAATAATTTTAAAGATGAAGAAGGTAAAAGGAGATGGAATCACGAGAATAATTTAATACAGTGAATGTAGACATATTTTAAAAGTTTAAAAGTTGATAAAAAGTGTAAGAATAACGAATGAAGTAAACTTAAAAATTGAAAATATAAGAACTTGAATAATTTTGATAAAAAATAAATGTTTTAAGTAAAACGCTTAAACTAGTTTAAACGTAATAGTTAAACTCAGAAATAAACGTAAAAAGATTGAAAAATAAAAAATAAAATAGAAAAAAATAATAATGTGTAATTTAATTAACTATATAAAATTTGAAGAGTATTTTCAGATAATAGCAATTTAGATATTGAAAAGGAGATTTTGTATTTATGTAAAAATATTGGATAATAATTTTAAAGATGAAGAAGGTAAAAGGAGATGGAATCACGAGAATAATTTAATACAGTGAATGTAGACATATTTTAAAAGTTTAAAAGTTGATAAAAAGTGTAAGAATAACGAATGAAGTAAACTTAAAAATTGAAAATATAAGAACTTGAATAATTTTGATAAAAAATAAATGTTTTAAGTAAAACGCTTAAACTAGTTTAAACGTAATAGTTAAACTCAGAAATAAACGTAAAAAGATTGAAAAATAAAAAATAAAATAGAAAAAAATAATAATGTGTAATTTAATTAACTATATAAAATTTGAAGAGTATTTTCAGATAATAGCAATTTAGATATTGAAAAGTAGATTTTGTATTTATGTAAAAATATTGGATAATAATTTTAAAGATGAAGAAGGTAAAAGGAGATGGAATCACGAGAATAATTTAATACAGTGAATGTAGACATATTTTAAAAGTTTAAAAGTTGATAAAAAGTGTAAGAATAACGAATGAAGTAAACTTAAAAATTGAAAATATAAGAACTTGAATAATTTTGATAAAAAATAAATGTTTTAAGTAAAACGCTTAAACTAGTTTAAACGTAATAGTTAAACTCAGAAATAAACGTAAAAAGATTGAAAAATAAAAAATAAAATAGAAAAAAATAATAATGTGTAATTTAATTAACTATATAAAATTTGAAGAGTATTTTCAGATAATAGCAATTTAGATATTGAAAAGGAGATTTTGTATTTATGTAAAAATATTGGATAATAATTTTAAAGATGAAGAAGGTAAAAGGAGATGGAATCACGAGAATAATTTAATACAGTGAATGTAGACATATTTTAAAAGTTTAAAAGTTGATAAAAAGTGTAAGAATAACGAATGAAGTAAACTTAAAAATTGAAAATATAAGAACTTGAATAATTTTGATAAAAAGTAATAATGTGTAATTTAATTAACTATATAAAATTTGAAGAGTATTTTCAGATAATAGCAATTTAGATATTGAAAAGTAGATTTTGTATTTATGTAAAAATATTGGATAATAATTTTAAAGATGAAGAAGGTAAAAGGAGATGGAATCACGAGAATAATTTAATACAGTGAATGTAGACATATTTTAAAAGTTTAAAAGTTGATAAAAAGTGTAAGAATAACGAATGAAGTAAACTTAAAAATTGAAAATATAAGAACTTGAATAATTTTGATAAAAAATAAATGTTTTAAGTAAAACGCTTAAACTAGTTTAAACGTAATAGTTAAACTCAGAAATAAACGTAAAAAGATTGAAAAATAAAAAATAAAATAGAAAAAAATAATAATGTGTAATTTAATTAACTATATAAAATTTGAAGAGTATTTTCAGATAATAGCAATTTAGATATTGAAAAGTAGATTTTGTATTTATGTAAAAATATTGGATAATAATTTTAAAGATGAAGAAGGTAAAAGGAGATGGAATCACGAGAATAATTTAATACAGTGAATGTAGACATATTTTAAAAGTTTAAAAGTTGATAAAAAGTGTAAGAATAACAATGAAGTAAACTTAAAAATTGAAAATATAAGAACTTGAATAATTTTGATAAAAAATAAATGTTTTAAGTAAAACGCTTAAACTAGTTTAAACGTAATAGTTAAACTCAGAAATAAACGTAATAAGATTGAAAAATAAAAAATAAAATAGAAAAAAATAATAATGTGTAATTTAATTAACTATATAAAATTTGAAGAGTATTTTCAGATAATAGCAATTTAGATATTGAAAAGTAGATTTTGTATTTATGTAAAAATATTGGATAATAATTTTAAAGATGAAGAAGGTAAAAGGAGATGGAATCACGAGAATAATTTAATACAGTGAATGTAGACATATTTTAAAAGTTTAAAAGTTGATAAAAAGTGTAAGAATAACGAATGAAGTAAACTTAAAAATTGAAAATATAAGAACTTGAATAATTTTGATAAAAAGTAATAATGTGTAATTTAATTAACTATATAAAATTTGAGGAGTATTTTCAGATAATAGCAATTTAGATATTGAAAAGTAGATTTTGTATTTATGTAAAAATATTGGATAATAATTTTAAAGATGAAGAAGGTAAAAGGAGATGGAATCACGAGAATAATTTAATACAGTGAATGTAGACATATTTTAAAAGTTTAAAAGTTGATAAAAAGTGTAAGAATAACAATGAAGTAAACTTAAAAATTGAAAATATAAGAACTTGAATAATTTTGATAAAAAATAAATGTTTTAAGTAAAACGCTTAAACTAGTTTAAACGTAATAGTTAAACTCAGAAATAAACGTAATAAGATTGAAAAATAAAAAATAAAATAGAAAAAAATAATAATGTGTAATTTAATTAACTATATAAAATTTGAAGAGTATTTTCAGATAATAGCAATTTAGATATTGAAAAGGAGATTTTGTATTTATGTAAAAATATTGGATAATAATTTTAAAGATGAAGAAGGTAAAAGGAGATGGAATCACGAGAATAATTTAATACAGTGAATGTAGACATATTTTAAAAGTTTAAAAGTTGATAAAAAGTGTAAGAATAACGAATGAAGTAAACTTAAAAATTGAAAATATAAGAACTTGAATAATTTTGATAAAAAGTAATAATGTGTAATTTAATTAACTATATAAAATTTGAGGAGTATTTTCAGATAATAGCAATTTAGATATTGAAAAGTAGATTTTGTATTTATGTAAAAATATTGGATAATAATTTTAAAGATGAAGAAGGTAAAAGGAGATGGAATCACGAGAATAATTTAATACAGTGAATGTAGACATATTTTAAAAGTTTAAAAGTTGATAAAAAGTGTAAGAATAACGAATGAAGTAAACTTAAAAATTGAAAATATAAGAACTTGAATAATTTTGATAAAAAATAAATGTTTTAAGTAAAACGCTTAAACTAGTTTAAACGTAATAGTTAAACTCAGAAATAAACGTAAAAAGATTGAAAAATAAAAAATAAAATAGAAAAAAATAATAATGTGTAATTTAATTAACTATATAAAATTTGAAGAGTATTTTCAGATAATAGCAATTTAGATATTGAAAAGTAGATTTTGTATTTATGTAAAAATATTGGATAATAATTTTAAAGATGAAGAAGGTAAAAGGAGATGGAATCACGAGAATAATTTAATACAGTGAATGTAGACATATTTTAAAAGTTTAAAAGTTGATAAAAAGTGTAAGAATAACGAATGAAGTAAACTTAAAAATTGAAAATATAAGAACTTGAATAATTTTGATAAAAAATAAATGTTTTAAGTAAAACGCTTAAACTAGTTTAAACGTAATAGTTAAACTCAGAAATAAACGTAAAAAGATTGAAAAATAAAAAATAAAATAGAAAAAAATAATAATGTGTAATTTAATTAACTATATAAAATTTGAAGAGTATTTTCAGATAATAGCAATTTAGATATTGAAAAGGAGATTTTGTATTTATGTAAAAATATTGGATAATAATTTTAAAGATGAAGAAGGTAAAAGGAGATGGAATCACGAGAATAATTTAATACAGTGAATGTAGACATATTTTAAAAGTTTAAAAGTTGATAAAAAGTGTAAGAATAACGAATGAAGTAAACTTAAAAATTGAAAATATAAGAACTTGAATAATTTTGATAAAAAGTAATAATGTGTAATTTAATTAACTATATAAAATTTGAAGAGTATTTTCAGATAATAGCAATTTAGATATTGAAAAGTAGATTTTGTATTTATGTAAAAATATTGGATAATAATTTTAAAGATGAAGAAGGTAAAAGGAGATGGAATCACGAGAATAATTTAATACAGTGAATGTAGACATATTTTAAAAGTTTAAAAGTTGATAAAAAGTGTAAGAATAACGAATGAAGTAAACTTAAAAATTGAAAATATAAGAACTTGAATAATTTTGATAAAAAATAAATGTTTTAAGTAAAACGCTTAAACTAGTTTAAACGTAATAGTTAAACTCAGAAATAAACGTAAAAAGATTGAAAAATAAAAAATAAAATAGAAAAAAATAATAATGTGTAATTTAATTAACTATATAAAATTTGAAGAGTATTTTCAGATAATAGCAATTTAGATATTGAAAAGGAGATTTTGTATTTATGTAAAAATATTGGATAATAATTTTAAAGATGAAGAAGGTAAAAGGAGATGGAATCACGAGAATAATTTAATACAGTGAATGTAGACATATTTTAAAAGTTTAAAAGTTGATAAAAAGTGTAAGAATAACGAATGAAGTAAACTTAAAAATTGAAAATATAAGAACTTGAATAATTTTGATAAAAAATAAATGTTTTAAGTAAAACGCTTAAACTAGTTTAAACGTAATAGTTAAACTCAGAAATAAACGTAAAAAGATTGAAAAATAAAAAATAAAATAGAAAAAAATAATAATGTGTAATTTAATTAACTATATAAAATTTGAAGAGTATTTTCAGATAATAGCAATTTAGATATTGAAAAGTAGATTTTGTATTTATGTAAAAATATTGGATAATAATTTTAAAGATGAAGAAGGTAAAAGGAGATGGAATCACGAGAATAATTTAATACAGTGAATGTAGACATATTTTAAAAGTTTAAAAGTTGATAAAAAGTGTAAGAATAACGAATGAAGTAAACTTAAAAATTGAAAATATAAGAACTTGAATAATTTTGATAAAAAATAAATGTTTTAAGTAAAACGCTTAAACTAGTTTAAACGTAATAGTTAAACTCAGAAATAAACGTAAAAAGATTGAAAAATAAAAAATAAAATAGAAAAAAATAATAATGTGTAATTTAATTAACTATATAAAATTTGAAGAGTATTTTCAGATAATAGCAATTTAGATATTGAAAAGGAGATTTTGTATTTATGTAAAAATATTGGATAATAATTTTAAAGATGAAGAAGGTAAAAGGAGATGGAATCACGAGAATAATTTAATACAGTGAATGTAGACATATTTTAAAAGTTTAAAAGTTGATAAAAAGTGTAAGAATAACGAATGAAGTAAACTTAAAAATTGAAAATATAAGAACTTGAATAATTTTGATAAAAAGTAATAATGTGTAATTTAATTAACTATATAAAATTTGAAGAGTATTTTCAGATAATAGCAATTTAGATATTGAAAAGTAGATTTTGTATTTATGTAAAAATATTGGATAATAATTTTAAAGATGAAGAAGGTAAAAGGAGATGGAATCACGAGAATAATTTAATACAGTGAATGTAGACATATTTTAAAAGTTTAAAAGTTGATAAAAAGTGTAAGAATAACGAATGAAGTAAACTTAAAAATTGAAAATATAAGAACTTGAATAATTTTGATAAAAAATAAATGTTTTAAGTAAAACGCTTAAACTAGTTTAAACGTAATAGTTAAACTCAGAAATAAACGTAAAAAGATTGAAAAATAAAAAATAAAATAGAAAAAAATAATAATGTGTAATTTAATTAACTATATAAAATTTGAAGAGTATTTTCAGATAATAGCAATTTAGATATTGAAAAGGAGATTTTGTATTTATGTAAAAATATTGGATAATAATTTTAAAGATGAAGAAGGTAAAAGGAGATGGAATCACGAGAATAATTTAATACAGTGAATGTAGACATATTTTAAAAGTTTAAAAGTTGATAAAAAGTGTAAGTATAACAATGAAGTAAACTTAAAAATTGAAAATATAAGAACTTGAATAATTTTGATAAAAAATAAATGTTTTAAGTAAAACGCTTAAACTAGTTTAAACGTAATAGTTAAACTCAGAAATAAACGTAATAAGATTGAAAAATAAAAAATAAAATAGAAAAAAATAATAATGTGTAATTTAATTAACTATATAAAATTTGAAGAGTATTTTCAGATAATAGCAATTTAGATATTGAAAAGGAGATTTTGTATTTATGTAAAAATATTGGATAATAATTTTAAAGATGAAGAAGGTAAAAGGAGATGGAATCACGAGAATAATTTAATACAGTGAATGTAGACATATTTTAAAAGTTTAAAAGTTGATAAAAAGTGTAAGAATAACGAATGAAGTAAACTTAAAAATTGAAAATATAAGAACTTGAATAATTTTGATAAAAAGTAATAATGTGTAATTTAATTAACTATATAAAATTTGAGGAGTATTTTCAGATAATAGCAATTTAGATATTGAAAAGTAGATTTTGTATTTATGTAAAAATATTGGATAATAATTTTAAAGATGAAGAAGGTAAAAGGAGATGGAATCACGAGAATAATTTAATACAGTGAATGTAGACATATTTTAAAAGTTTAAAAGTTGATAAAAAGTGTAAGAATAACGAATGAAGTAAACTTAAAAATTGAAAATATAAGAACTTGAATAATTTTGATAAAAAATAAATGTTTTAAGTAAAACGCTTAAACTAGTTTAAACGTAATAGTTAAACTCAGAAATAAACGTAAAAAGATTGAAAAATAAAAAATAAAATAGAAAAAAATAATAATGTGTAATTTAATTAACTATATAAAATTTGAAGAGTATTTTCAGATAATAGCAATTTAGATATTGAAAAGGAGATTTTGTATTTATGTAAAAATATTGGATAATAATTTTAAAGATGAAGAAGGTAAAAGGAGATGGAATCACGAGAATAATTTAATACAGTGAATGTAGACATATTTTAAAAGTTTAAAAGTTGATAAAAAGTGTAAGAATAACGAATGAAGTAAACTTAAAAATTGAAAATATAAGAACTTGAATAATTTTGATAAAAAATAAATGTTTTAAGTAAAACGCTTAAACTAGTTTAAACGTAATAGTTAAACTCAGAAATAAACGTAAAAAGATTGAAAAATAAAAAATAAAATAGAAAAAAATAATAATGTGTAATTTAATTAACTATATAAAATTTGAAGAGTATTTTCAGATAATAGCAATTTAGATATTGAAAAGTAGATTTTGTATTTATGTAAAAATATTGGATAATAATTTTAAAGATGAAGAAGGTAAAAGGAGATGGAATCACGAGAATAATTTAATACAGTGAATGTAGACATATTTTAAAAGTTTAAAAGTTGATAAAAAGTGTAAGAATAACGAATGAAGTAAACTTAAAAATTGAAAATATAAGAACTTGAATAATTTTGATAAAAAATAAATGTTTTAAGTAAAACGCTTAAACTAGTTTAAACGTAATAGTTAAACTCAGAAATAAACGTAAAAAGATTGAAAAATAAAAAATAAAATAGAAAAAAATAATAATGTGTAATTTAATTAACTATATAAAATTTGAAGAGTATTTTCAGATAATAGCAATTTAGATATTGAAAAGGAGATTTTGTATTTATGTAAAAATATTGGATAATAATTTTAAAGATGAAGAAGGTAAAAGGAGATGGAATCACGAGAATAATTTAATACAGTGAATGTAGACATATTTTAAAAGTTTAAAAGTTGATAAAAAGTGTAAGAATAACGAATGAAGTAAACTTAAAAATTGAAAATATAAGAACTTGAATAATTTTGATAAAAAGTAATAATGTGTAATTTAATTAACTATATAAAATTTGAGGAGTATTTTCAGATAATAGCAATTTAGATATTGAAAAGTAGATTTTGTATTTATGTAAAAATATTGGATAATAATTTTAAAGATGAAGAAGGTAAAAGGAGATGGAATCACGAGAATAATTTAATACAGTGAATGTAGACATATTTTAAAAGTTTAAAAGTTGATAAAAAGTGTAAGAATAACGAATGAAGTAAACTTAAAAATTGAAAATATAAGAACTTGAATAATTTTGATAAAAAATAAATGTTTTAAGTAAAACGCTTAAACTAGTTTAAACGTAATAGTTAAACTCAGAAATAAACGTAAAAAGATTGAAAAATAAAAAATAAAATAGAAAAAAATAATAATGTGTAATTTAATTAACTATATAAAATTTGAAGAGTATTTTCAGATAATAGCAATTTAGATATTGAAAAGGAGATTTTGTATTTATGTAAAAATATTGGATAATAATTTTAAAGATGAAGAAGGTAAAAGGAGATGGAATCACGAGAATAATTTAATACAGTGAATGTAGACATATTTTAAAAGTTTAAAAGTTGATAAAAAGTGTAAGTATAACAATGAAGTAAACTTAAAAATTGAAAATATAAGAACTTGAATAATTTTGATAAAAAATAAATGTTTTAAGTAAAACGCTTAAACTAGTTTAAACGTAATAGTTAAACTCAGAAATAAACGTAATAAGATTGAAAAATAAAAAATAAAATAGAAAAAAATAATAATGTGTAATTTAATTAACTATATAAAATTTGAAGAGTATTTTCAGATAATAGCAATTTAGATATTGAAAAGGAGATTTTGTATTTATGTAAAAATATTGGATAATAATTTTAAAGATGAAGAAGGTAAAAGGAGATGGAATCACGAGAATAATTTAATACAGTGAATGTAGACATATTTTAAAAGTTTAAAAGTTGATAAAAAGTGTAAGAATAACGAATGAAGTAAACTTAAAAATTGAAAATATAAGAACTTGAATAATTTTGATAAAAAGTAATAATGTGTAATTTAATTAACTATATAAAATTTGAGGAGTATTTTCAGATAATAGCAATTTAGATATTGAAAAGTAGATTTTGTATTTATGTAAAAATATTGGATAATAATTTTAAAGATGAAGAAGGTAAAAGGAGATGGAATCACGAGAATAATTTAATACAGTGAATGTAGACATATTTTAAAAGTTTAAAAGTTGATAAAAAGTGTAAGAATAACGAATGAAGTAAACTTAAAAATTGAAAATATAAGAACTTGAATAATTTTGATAAAAAATAAATGTTTTAAGTAAAACGCTTAAACTAGTTTAAACGTAATAGTTAAACTCAGAAATAAACGTAAAAAGATTGAAAAATAAAAAATAAAATAGAAAAAAATAATAATGTGTAATTTAATTAACTATATAAAATTTGAAGAGTATTTTCAGATAATAGCAATTTAGATATTGAAAAGGAGATTTTGTATTTATGTAAAAATATTGGATAATAATTTTAAAGATGAAGAAGGTAAAAGGAGATGGAATCACGAGAATAATTTAATACAGTGAATGTAGACATATTTTAAAAGTTTAAAAGTTGATAAAAAGTGTAAGAATAACGAATGAAGTAAACTTAAAAATTGAAAATATAAGAACTTGAATAATTTTGATAAAAAATAAATGTTTTAAGTAAAACGCTTAAACTAGTTTAAACGTAATAGTTAAACTCAGAAATAAACGTAAAAAGATTGAAAAATAAAAAATAAAATAGAAAAAAATAATAATGTGTAATTTAATTAACTATATAAAATTTGAAGAGTATTTTCAGATAATAGCAATTTAGATATTGAAAAGTAGATTTTGTATTTATGTAAAAATATTGGATAATAATTTTAAAGATGAAGAAGGTAAAAGGAGATGGAATCACGAGAATAATTTAATACAGTGAATGTAGACATATTTTAAAAGTTTAAAAGTTGATAAAAAGTGTAAGAATAACGAATGAAGTAAACTTAAAAATTGAAAATATAAGAACTTGAATAATTTTGATAAAAAATAAATGTTTTAAGTAAAACGCTTAAACTAGTTTAAACGTAATAGTTAAACTCAGAAATAAACGTAAAAAGATTGAAAAATAAAAAATAAAATAGAAAAAAATAATAATGTGTAATTTAATTAACTATATAAAATTTGAAGAGTATTTTCAGATAATAGCAATTTAGATATTGAAAAGGAGATTTTGTATTTATGTAAAAATATTGGATAATAATTTTAAAGATGAAGAAGGTAAAAGGAGATGGAATCACGAGAATAATTTAATACAGTGAATGTAGACATATTTTAAAAGTTTAAAAGTTGATAAAAAGTGTAAGAATAACGAATGAAGTAAACTTAAAAATTGAAAATATAAGAACTTGAATAATTTTGATAAAAAGTAATAATGTGTAATTTAATTAACTATATAAAATTTGAGGAGTATTTTCAGATAATAGCAATTTAGATATTGAAAAGTAGATTTTGTATTTATGTAAAAATATTGGATAATAATTTTAAAGATGAAGAAGGTAAAAGGAGATGGAATCACGAGAATAATTTAATACAGTGAATGTAGACATATTTTAAAAGTTTAAAAGTTGATAAAAAGTGTAAGAATAACAATGAAGTAAACTTAAAAATTGAAAATATAAGAACTTGAATAATTTTGATAAAAAATAAATGTTTTAAGTAAAACGCTTAAACTAGTTTAAACGTAATAGTTAAACTCAGAAATAAACGTAAAAAGATTGAAAAATAAAAAATAAAATAGAAAAAAATAATAATGTGTAATTTAATTAACTATATAAAATTTGAAGAGTATTTTCAGATAATAGCAATTTAGATATTGAAAAGGAGATTTTGTATTTATGTAAAAATATTGGATAATAATTTTAAAGATGAAGAAGGTAAAAGGAGATGGAATCACGAGAATAATTTAATACAGTGAATGTAGACATATTTTAAAAGTTTAAAAGTTGATAAAAAGTGTAAGAATAACGAATGAAGTAAACTTAAAAATTGAAAATATAAGAACTTGAATAATTTTGATAAAAAGTAATAATGTGTAATTTAATTAACTATATAAAATTTGAGGAGTATTTTCAGATAATAGCAATTTAGATATTGAAAAGTAGATTTTGTATTTATGTAAAAATATTGGATAATAATTTTAAAGATGAAGAAGGTAAAAGGAGATGGAATCACGAGAATAATTTAATACAGTGAATGTAGACATATTTTAAAAGTTTAAAAGTTGATAAAAAGTGTAAGAATAACAATGAAGTAAACTTAAAAATTGAAAATATAAGAACTTGAATAATTTTGATAAAAAATAAATGTTTTAAGTAAAACGCTTAAACTAGTTTAAACGTAATAGTTAAACTCAGAAATAAACGTAAAAAGATTGAAAAATAAAAAATAAAATAGAAAAAAATAATAATGTGTAATTTAATTAACTATATAAAATTTGAAGAGTATTTTCAGATAATAGCAATTTAGATATTGAAAAGTAGATTTTGTATTTATGTAAAAATATTGGATAATAATTTTAAAGATGAAGAAGGTAAAAGGAGATGGAATCACGAGAATAATTTAATACAGTGAATGTAGACATATTTTAAAAGTTTAAAAGTTGATAAAAAGTGTAAGAATAACGAATGAAGTAAACTTAAAAATTGAAAATATAAGAACTTGAATAATTTTGATAAAAAATAAATGTTTTAAGTAAAACGCTTAAACTAGTTTAAACGTAATAGTTAAACTCAGAAATAAACGTAAAAAGATTGAAAAATAAAAAATAAAATAGAAAAAAATAATAATGTGTAATTTAATTAACTATATAAAATTTGAAGAGTATTTTCAGATAATAGCAATTTAGATATTGAAAAGTAGATTTTGTATTTATGTAAAAATATTGGATAATAATTTTAAAGATGAAGAAGGTAAAAGGAGATGGAATCACGAGAATAATTTAATACAGTGAATGTAGACATATTTTAAAAGTTTAAAAGTTGATAAAAAGTGTAAGAATAACGAATGAAGTAAACTTAAAAATTGAAAATATAAGAACTTGAATAATTTTGATAAAAAATAAATGTTTTAAGTAAAACGCTTAAACTAGTTTAAACGTAATAGTTAAACTCAGAAATAAACGTAAAAAGATTGAAAAATAAAAAATAAAATAGAAAAAAATAATAATGTGTAATTTAATTAACTATATAAAATTTGAAGAGTATTTTCAGATAATAGCAATTTAGATATTGAAAAGGAGATTTTGTATTTATGTAAAAATATTGGATAATAATTTTAAAGATGAAGAAGGTAAAAGGAGATGGAATCACGAGAATAATTTAATACAGTGAATGTAGACATATTTTAAAAGTTTAAAAGTTG